>OY992876.1:230189741-230229741 GCA_963921405.1 Cepaea hortensis
AAGATCTTTGTCTTCTGGGTCACCTGTAACAGGCATCAAAGCATGGCATCAAAGAAATCAACCCTTTCTTACTCATCTCTATGACGTTGCGTTCATGATTCGCTCGCATAAACTAGTATTGATATTATTAACCCTCCAGAGACATATTTACGACTTCTGAAGGAAAGACCTATTGCACAGAATGTTCTGCATCTTCTCCGTGGGAAAGTATATCTTCATTCTGTGTTAATGGTTTGGTATTTTCATGAATAACATCCGGTTCATCCTGAACACCGCCTACTGCATTCGTTTCTTGTATTTCTGTTTGTGGCTGTAAAGGAATCGTCGTGAATTCCAAACTGTAGCTCTGACTAGAGTTTTCTGTTCCATGAAAACAGTCATGGTCCTGATCAGCGACGAACGCCATATTTGGGCTAGACTCAGCTGCTGTGAAAATTCCCGAAGAAGATGTCTCAAGATTATTAGACACCTTATCGGCAGTTTTTCCCTGATCTGCTTCATCTTGTAAATCGTGGTCTAAGATGCCTAGCTCCGTGTCCATGTTGTGTAAATCTACACTCACAGCTTCTTCTGAGCTGTACCCAAGCAATGCCTGTGATGGATTAGGTTCGTCCCTGAAAACATCCTTGGCAATAGTCTTCTTCGACTGTGTTCCGTTGATTGGATCTCTGACTAATCCAACTCCTACATCCTCAACGTTAAGACCAAAGTCCGTGACAGACCTACTGTCTGGATTAGAAGTGTTGTGTTCGCCAATCTGACCCGTACTTCCTGACTTAGTAAATATTCCAAGAATTGTTTCAGGGCTTCTGTCACCGGCCACCCGGAACCACCTCAACCTGGGCACCATCTGTGGGTGACCAACATCAGAAGTCACTCCTCCGTCCAGCACACGGCCTTTAAAGCTGCCTGTACTGGGAACAGGTCTCAGATGTCCGGCAATTACACTTCCGCTGAACCGACATATCTTGTTGGATGCCTTCGGGATGTTTGCCTTGTTGATCAGTGATCCGGGTTCTCTGGCTACAAGATTTGACGCGTCCAATGAAATCTCTGCTTGGTGCACCAGACAGACCTCTTTTGGGATATACTTCTTCGCGTTGTTGTTGTTGTTCTTTGTCACCAAGGACGATGGGATATTCTGAAAAGATACAAACACACAGAATGAGAAGATGGGATAATCTGAAAAGATACAAAAACGCAGAATGACAAGATGGGATATCCTGAAAAGATACAAACACACACAATGAGAAGATGGGATATCCTGAAAAGATACAAAAACGCAGAATGACAAGATGGGATATCCTGAAAAGATACAAACACACACAATGAGAAGATGGGATATCCTGAAAAGATACAAAAACGCAGAATGACAAGATGGGATATCCTGAAAAGATACAAACACACACAATGAGAAGATGGGATATCCTGAAAAGATACAAACACACACAATGAGAAGATGGGATATCCTGAAAAGATACAAACACACACAATGAGAAGATGGGATATCCCGAAAAGATACAAACACACACAATGAGAAGATGGGATATCCTGAAAAGATACAAACACACAGAATGAGAAGATGGGATATCCTGAAAAGATACAAAAACGCAGAATGACAAGATGGGATATCCTGAAAAGATACAAACACACACAATGAGAAGATGGGATATCCTGAAAAGATACAAACACACAGAATGAGAAGATGGGATATTCTGACAAGATAAAAACACACAGAATGTGCTTTTACGTGGTGTTTGTTCGTTCGCTTGATGTGAACTCAAGCATAGTTCACAGACGTGCTACATCTACTTGTAGTAGTTGCTACAACTGGGGAGTACAATGGGCTGATGTTTTCTTGTGGATTAGCTTTCCTGCTACAAGTGTCCCTCGCCGTCAGGTGAGTCCATGCGACTTGATTGATTGATTGATTGATTGATTTAGGAACCGACATCACAGCATTCGGGACATTCCCATAAGCGCTCCGTCCCCATCCTCAGCAGCCAGCGAAGAGTTCCAACATTAATAGTTCCAGTAGCAATCTGATTATATGTCCGTCTCGCCTTTCCTCCGAGCGCCGAGCGTCGGCCAGATCCCCTCGTCACACCTCGCTGCCTCATTCTTACCAGACTATAGTGATCCATCTGCTCCTCCGAGGTGTACACGTGCTCCCACAAGGCCGGAACCACATCTGCCTTGTCATGCATCAATACTCCACCAAGTTTTGCCGAGCCAGCCAATCTGTCCGCCTGTTCATTCCCCAGCACACCGGCATGCCCAGGAGAAAAGATCCAGGTGATGCTTACTACCCGTGACCTCCGAAGCGAAGCAAGCCACTCTGCACGAAGCTTGCCTGTTCTCACCCTTCTCAGCATGCTTTCTGAGTCAGTTACAATCACAATGTGTGTATGTATCGTGTTTTCTATCCAGCGGAAAGCTGCACTGACCGCCTCCACCTCCATTCTTAAGCTAGATGTAGTGTTATCATACGCCAGGCTCTCCTGCACCAAACGCCGACCATTAGTTTTTGCGAAGAACCCCCAGGCATTTCTCCTACCTCTCAACACTGACCCATCCGTGTAGATAATCACATCACCCGGGCGAGAATTTTCCTGAATTAGTTGCTGAATTTCCACTTCCATGGTCCCTGCTGGCCACTCCCTGCACTCCCGGCTCAATGTTATTACAACTCTGCACAAGTCTGACTGCACGGCTGGCACTCTGACCCACTCCTCTCCTCGCCTGATGTTCTCCAAGGGGCACACCTATCTGATCGTATCCTCCGCCTGAGCCATCCATGATTTCCCTCTTATCAGTCTCTGACCCTTAACTACGTCCAGCGCCTCATGCAACGGGTGATCTGTGTCTGCAGCTACTCTGAGGTATGCCTTCGCTTGCATCACCTTGTGCCTACTAGCAACAGTAGGCAGACCAAGGATGTAACGCATACACACTACTGGAGTGTCTCTGGTGCATCCCAGAATGACCCGCATCGCTTCATTCTGTATGCGCTCTAATTTCACCAGCTGACTCTTTGAGACAGTGATCAGTCCTAATCCATAATCAATCACTGAGAGGATCAAGTGCTGGTATAGTGTGAAGAGCATTCTCTGCTCTGTGTCCATTGCAGCCATAGTTTTAAGTGCATTGAGTCCCTTTTGAGATCTTGTCACAACCGTCTCCACATGGTCCTTGAAGGATAGGCTCCTGTCAAATGTGATTCCCAGATACTTCAGTTTGTTCTCTCTGTTGACGCTTCTACCATCTATCGTGAGGCTTGGGGTATCATCTCTCACAATCCTGTTGTCCAGAGAGCACCACAACACCGCCGCCTTTTCCGGGTTGATGACAGCACTCATTTCAGTGCACCAGTCAATCACTTTGTCTACTGTCACCTGTAGCTCCTGGGCTGTTTGATCCCTATTTCTTTCCTGCCTGTATGCAAGAATATCATCTGCAAATGTTAGAATCCTTCCAACCCCTGGTGCTTCTAGGTATGCAATCTTGCTCGTATACACATTAAAGAGCACCGGTGAGATTGCAGATCCCCGTGGCAGTCCCGGGGTTAAAATATGTGGCTCTGAGGTCCATGCGCCCAGACGGAGAGCAACTTGACGAGAATGCAGGACGGCTGCTATCCAGTTCACCAACCAGGGATTGACCCCCTTCTCCATAAGTGCGGTCATCAAAATATCATAGCGAACTCTATTGTACGCATCTTCGAGATCAAGCGCTGCCGCCATAGTTTCCTGTCTACTCTGGAACCCCTCATAAACATCAAAGGCAAAGGTGGCTGCATTTGACCAGGTATCTTTTCCTGGTCTGTAGCTCCCCAGGCCTCTTGGAAGAAGCTTCCCCCTTTCCAAAAAATCCTGCAGCTTAACAGCGACTATCTTCTCTAAAACCTTCCCAAATGAATTTTGAAGGGTGATGATCCTAAAGCCGCCAAGCTTTGAATGATCCTTGTATGGTTTTGGGAGAGGGATGAGATAGCTGTGCACCCAGTCCTGCGGTACTGACGCTGTCCTAATGCTCTGATTAAAGCAGTCGGCCATCTCCTTCAGGTCTACATCGCTCAAAGCCTTCATTTTGCCATACCTGACACCATCAGGCCCTGGTGCCGTGTCTTTTGCCTTTTGCAAAATATGTTTAACATCTTCAAACAGTATGATGTCTTCGTAAGGCATATTCTCTATTGTGCCAGATAATTCCACTCTAACTGCATCCCTGGTATCCGCATCACTATGATTGGTCTGCTCTAAAAATCTCTGGAGAAACGCCTCCCCTTTCTCCTTGTCTGTTGTCACGCGTACCCAATCCTCTTTATAAATTGTTCCCACTGTCATAGGCCGATCTTTTCTTTGCATTTGTCTGTACAGTTTCCAGAATTTATGCAGTGTTTTATCACCTCCAATCTCCTTCATAAAACATTCCCATTTTACTTTCGTGGCCTCTGCAGCACATCGCTTGAAAGCCTCCACCTTGTCTTTCTTGTCATTTTCCGCTATGTCCACTTCCTCTCGTGAGCTTAGGGGTGTCTGTCGCAATTTCCTTAGCTGCTTCACTGCAGCTCTCTTTGCTTTCCACGCATTGTCTACTTCTGGGGTCCACCATGGGGGCTGCAAAAAAGGAGTTTTAACAGTTCTGTTGCATGCCCCACGTCTGAGGCGTCCAAGAAGGCTGTCGCTCCGCTCATACCGAAAGGTCTTGCGCGCTCTCCCAGCCTTAACTTCCCTGGACTTAGAGATCTGGACTGAGCATGGCATGTGATCACTCCCATGGTCATTCAAAACAGTCCACTTTACATCAAGGACTGATGACTGGGAGACAAGTGCCAAATCAATAGCAGTATCTGCATCGCCAGGCCTCATTGCCATTCTAGTCGGCCTACCATCATTTATGCAGACCACATCGGAGTCCACCATGGCATCCGCAAGTGCAATTCCTTGTCTATTTTCTCCACTGCTGTCCCAATCTCTGTTTCTCGCATTGAAGTCTCCACATATGAGTAGCCTATCACCTGGTAAGTCCTCTAATTCCTTAAGCCAGTCCCATTGTTCCTTTCTGACAAAACAGTCCACTGTGGCATATACATTTATGATGTTCCAACTTAAGCCACCAATCTCCATTTGTATACCCTGGACCTCTCTTGCACTGTGATTCCACTGGCTCAAGTCAAGTGCCACATGCTTTACTCCTTTCTTCACCAGCAGACCTTGCCCATGTCTCTTCTGCCCAGTGGGGTTTATATAACTGACGTACCCAGGGCAATGGTATTTATCTGTATTTAACTCCTGGAGCATGAGAACATCAAAATCATTTATTAGCCTCTCCAATACAGGACCTCTCTGCCTGGCACTACGACAGTTCCAGTATCCCACTCTTACATGGTTGAAACCTAGTCACTCCACTTTTCGTCTTGTTCTCCTGGCGCCTGCCCTCCTATTTCTATGCCTTCTTCTCACACCATTTCCTCGCCTTCTCCTCCTCACTCTCTCTTCGCTAGCCGCTGAAAGATGTGTCAAGCGCAGAGCACGTGCTCCGTAGCTCCGGCGACGATTCCCGTGTTTAAATAAATCCATAGGCAAAGTTTGGATATTGCAGGAAATAAACGGTCACCCTAGCATTGCCTGCTTACTATGGAAGGGGCAGGGGATGTCCCTCAGGAGTCCATACGCCTGGCGCCGCCCCGCCCGCATACCAGACGTTCCACGTTCACGACCAACTCACCCGTGGCCATTCAGTCCTCGGCACGTCGGTCCACCTTAAACTTAGGGGTTTATAATCGGAGTTTTCCATCTCCTAGATTGGCCGCTTTATTAGCTAACGGGCCCAATCTACCCGGGGGCAAGAGATTCCAGCGCCTCATTCCTGGCGAACACAGTATATACATGTATACAGGGAACAAAACCAATGTAATAAAACATCTATCAAATTGTAAGTACATAGTGAAAGTCACCACACCATGGAAATCTAACTCTCGTCACCAAAGGAAGCAGTGACAACAACAGTAATCTGATAATCAGTACACTAAACTATATACCTTGAGCTCTGCAGTACGACATGTGACCAAAATACACACTGACAATCAGATTAATCCACATGACTTCTGCCGTATGTCAATAGATGAGGTGGGATTTATGAATTAGTCTTGTGTTTTTTTTAAGCCACATATTCTAGCCACAGTGCATATAGATTATGTAACCGGCAGCTTGGGTGCATTGGAGGTTCGCTTGGAAGTTGTAACCAGAGTTTCATTCAGAATGTCCAGATATTGTATCAAGGACTTGTCATCGAACATGCTCGTCTCTCGGATGGTGCCCAGGACTTTCCCAAAAGAGTGGATTCTGATCATTGGCGGGATTTGTATTAAAACCAGGCACTTACATAGATCTGAATATCACTGGCAGTCCACTGCCACAAATTGATCGCTGTCTTGATGTCTTGCCGTTTTTTTTTTTTTATTAAATTGGCCTAGGTTGCATCAGTTTAGGGGTCGAGTGGATCATAAAACATAATCATTGCCAGATCCTTTTATTTGACAACGGCATGAAAGTTATCATCGTCCAGCCCAAACACTTTCTGACCGTCAAAGAAAACATCATAGGATCTTTATTTTCTAGAGTTGAGTAACCTAGAATTGATTGTTGCCCTGGGCGTAGCTGTTCATCACAGACAAATCGTTCATCACCACTTTTGTCCAGAGCCTGAAGAAGTTCAAGGAGTATGCGTTTTCATTGGCCGGTACAGTGCCACTCAAGTTCCCATATATCAATCTACTTTCTGGGGTAGAGTGTCTTAAGGGTGGTAAATCCTGTACACATGTACGCTGCCTCAAGATTCTGGAGCCGAGATCCGTGTGCCAGGATAGTTCGAGTAAATGCTCTCGTCAGGGTCTGGCTTAGGGAGTCTCGGGGGAGGCATGTTGTGGGTATGCGCCTAGCGACGGCTTGAGAGCTTCTGATAGTGATTTAAGGGGAAACTTCTCACAGATGTGGCGTTGTTGTGACCAAATATCGATACATAATTGTTCAAAACGTAATTGAGGAGACCCAGGAGCGTCTAGCAACTCGTCGTGAATGTGTTGTAGTTTTAACTACTTGACTGATCACTGAAAACGATATGCGATTGTGACCATGGGAATGCTTGACTTGAGAACTGTAGCTCGCGATAATTAGCTGGGAATCTCTCAGTTATGCTTACCAGGCAACATTACCTTTTGATCTGAGCTCTGATACAGCACTCGGCGACAGAACTAGCGACAATAACTAGCGGATCACAAGAAACACAATGAAACTAAACATTGCGCCTAACAAGCGGAAAGAATGAGCAACCATCTTGCCCCATCTTGATCCCATGCGACTTCTGAGGTACTTGTAATTTACATCCCTATGTCAAGGACTAGAAGTCAACATTTTAATCCAACTGAACAGTATCGGGGTTTAACCCGCTACCCCGCACCAGCGCATGTGAAGTTTAGGGGCAAGAGCATATAAGTATGCACAATTTAGCTGTAACTGTTCTCCTCCGCTTCTCCCAATATTAACTACAAGAGGCTAACCTAACTAGAAAATTGTATAATACTATAAGAAAAAGACGATTATTGTTAAAAACTATGAGACAGAGACCTAGAATACTGTGTAAAAACTATCAGAAAGAGATTAACAGCTTTCTTTGGTCATGCGATGATGAGAAGAGAGGCATTAGAGAACAGCGTGACAAATGGAAAGATCAGTCGGAAAGATTCAGACCAAGAGATATTATACTGGATGGACTGAGACGGTGGCATGGAGGAATATCATCAGCAGAGTTGATCCAGAACATCAAGGGCCATCACCACATCGCCATTGCTTCCAGTCTCCCGCCTCACCTCCCTGTTCCCTTTTTTCACATACCACTTCCACTCATTTACCTGGGACTTTCACTGAACCGTGACCACCCACTACCCTGGTATCATCCCCTAACTCGGTCCCCATGACCGACAGACTCCAACGGCTATGTATTAAAGAGGAATTAGAATACATTCGTGGTAGTAGTACAGCCTGGGACTCTGAGATATGTAACATTTTTTTTTAAATATTTTTATTTTCTCTTCATTGCTCTCATTTTTATCATCTTTTTATTCCTCTCATACCGTCCTTGTCCCTTAATGAAGTTGTCGGAGGATCTTCTCATGTGCTATACGTTGTGTTTCGTGCATATATTTGTTTGCTGATGAAAGCTAGTCGCCGCAACGTCCTGTATGTGTCGTAAGTCTGTTCTGTAAAGCTGCATAACTTTGTGTTATTTTATATTGTTTACATCTGTGGAGTGACATGAACGCTTACGCCAGTCGGCAGCACACATGCTGATGTTGATGACCAATTCGACAGTAACATCAAGAACTGAAGAAAAATAATGTCAGAGGGAGAGGTAGGGTATGTTGGAGATCCACTGCAGCCAACTTTTATTGTGCAGACGGCACTTGATTGCCAGATCGATCAGAAACAGAAGGATTTGATTTTTCGTGCTATCTGAGAATACCTATCTCACATCATACTTGTCTACTCACATACATACCTACCAACTGCACAACAATTCTGTTCTCACCTTCTTCTTGGGGGTCATTGAGATCTCGTCGATGTACTTCAGAGAGGGGTGAGAATCTGTGAGAGCCGAGGCATCAAGCGCCTGTATGGACTTGCTGTTGATCAGTAGAGGAGCTTGATCAGGGCGGTAACGGAAGGAATTTGCCGAGATTTCCCTTTGTGAGCCGCTCAGGTTGTTGCTTCCTTGGGTCAGGAGGCTATTCTGCAGACATGAAATTTACGTGATCACTACTGGCAGACTGCAAAATCATATTAATATGCTGAGTTCCACATGAAATAAATTTATGTCATTTATTGATGGATGTATCGTGTAGACATGAACACAATACCTAGTTCGGGTACACGCAGCTATCCAGTCGTTAATGAACACACGCACATAACTGTTTGATGTTATTCATTCATTATTGAACACAGATAACTGAAGTTATTCAATCATTATTGAACACGGTTAACTGTTTGCTGTTATTCAATCATGATTGAACACAGACAGATAACTTTTTGTTGTTAATCAATCATTATTGCTTTTATTTGCAGACGACCAGTGGCAAGTTTATAGCGACGATGACAGACTGTAAAATCATATTAATAAGCTGAGTTCAACATGCAGCAGATACAATATGAATATAAATACAGCAAAAACAAAAGTAATGCAAGTTAGCTTGTACGTATGATCACAGAAGATGGCAGAATAGATTAAAAAAAAATAGAAATCATATGTCAAAAAGCAAATGCGCTTATAGGTCAAGTAGTTTGGCCATCTCGTTAGAATGCAACACCATCAATTACCAGCAGTTGCCCAACATCAAAGAAGATCTGCTACGAGAGTAAGAGGACGCCAGAGAAGAAAGTGGATTGACGACATCAAAGACATTGTACAATCAACCGGAATGACACAATCTACATTGTTACATTGTGCTTCAAAAAAGACTTATTAACTAAAAACCCATGGCGGTAGCGAACGTGACTGATCAGACTAATCCTAGCGGTAAATGTTCGTCCACATTGGGTGCATATGAAAACATGGCCATTTCCACCAGCACGCACCATCTGACGTTATACACAAAAGTGGATGCGACTGCGAGGTTGATAGCAATCCAGTTTTTTTTTATGATCTTGATCTCATTGATGTTCTCATCCAATCCCAGTTCTTGTGATGATCTTGATCTCATCCAGTGATGTTCTCATCCAATCCCAGTTCTTGTGATGATCTTGATCTCATTGATGTTCTCACCAATCCCAGTTCTTGTGATGATCTTGATCTCATCCAGTGATGTTCTCATCCAATCCCAGTTCTTGTGATGATCTTGATCTCATTGATGTTCTCACCAATCCCAGTTCTTGTGATGATCTTGATCTCATTGATGTTCTCACCAATCCCAGTTCTTGTGATGATCTTGATCTCATCCAGTGATGTTCTCACCAATCCCAGTTCTTGTAATACTCTGTTCCACTTGGCTGTTCCTCTTCTTCTCCCGCCTATTCTTTCATACAGCCGCACAGACAGAGATAATTGTTCCAAGTATCTCCGAGAGAACATTCCCAACCGTCTCACCACGATCATTAGAAGACTCGGCCCGTATTGTTCGTGAACTTAAGCTTGTTAACCGGAAGATTTCTACCGGACCCCAACCTGGTCCCTTTGTATCGACAAGATCCCTCGGACTCATTACTGCAGATTCATCATAGATCTTAAGCGCTGTTTCATCAAAAGTTGTAGAGTGTCTTCAAGTGTGACGACAGGCAAGAGACCAATTTCACGGTCTATTGTTTGGGTTTCAGGGTAGAGTAGAAATCTGGTCGTTAAGAGGAGTGGTTCCAACACAGTTCAGTAAACTGCAGAAATGAGACAGGTAATTACCAGGTCTGGGGACGTGGACATATTGTGATCTCATCGATTTTACCTGTGTCTGGAGAGTGGGGTTTCAGTGAGTAGCTTTTCGTTTTTAATAGAAACACATTGAAACGCACTGTATTGTCTGATTGTCTGTTTCTCTATTTGCGTGTTTGTCTGTCTCACTGTTTCTCCGTCCATTCGTCCGTCCGTACACATGCCTGCCTGTCTGTCTGCCTGCCTGTCTGTCTGTCTGTCTGTCTGTCTGTTGGTCGGTCGATCGGTCCGTCCCATCACCTCTCTGTCTGTCTGTCTGTCTGTCTGTCTGTCTGTCTGTCAGTCTGTCTGTCTGTCTGTCTGTTGGTCGGTCGATCGGTCCGTCCCATCACCTCTCTGTCTGTCTGTCTGTCTGTCTGTCTGTCTGTCTGTCTGTCTGTCTGTCTGTCTGTCTGTCTGTCTGTTTACTATCTGCCTGTTTCTCAGTCTGTTGTCGATCTTTCTATCTTGTTGTCTGTCTGACAGTATGTCCGTTGGCCGATCCATGATGATAATGATGATGATGATAATAATGATTTCGATGATGACGATAATAATGATTTCGATGATGATAATGATGATGTCGATAATGTGCTGACGATTATGATAATGATGATAATGTGATGATGGTAATAAGATAAAAATGATTATAATGTCATAAAGATGATGATAGTGATGATAATTATGATAATGTTATAATAATTATGATAATTATCATGACAATGTGATGATAATAATGATTATATTGATGCCGATTATAGTAAATGCGATAATTATGATGATATTGTGATGATAATGTGATAATAATGATGATAATGTGATAATAATGATGATAATGTGATAATAATGATGATAATATGATGATAATGATGATAAAGTGATAACAATGATGATAATTATCATGCTAATGTGATGATAATAATTATGATAATGCGATTACGATGATGATGTTGTGATAATAATGATGATAATGATGATACTGTGATGATGATGTGATAATAATGATGATAATGTGATGATAATAATGATAATGTGATAATAATGATGATAATCGTGATAATGTGATGATAGTTTAATGATAATGGTGATAATGTAATGATAATATGATTATAATGCTGATAATGTTATGATAATGTGATAATAATGATAACCATGATGATAATAATGATAATGTGATTAGGATGATGATAATGATGCTAATGATTATGATTATCATGATAATGGTGATAATTTGATAATAATGATGATGATAATCATGTTTTAATGTGATGGTAATGACGACAATGATTATTACGGCGATGATGATAATAATAATGACGATGATGACGTTAACAATGATGGTGATGAAGATAAGCGTGTAATAAAATGATGATATGAGTGATATGATGATGATAATTATTACGATAATTATGACGAGGGCTATGATGACCTTGGTATACAGGACGAGGCTTGAAATAACATGATAAATAAATTATATGGTATAGTTTGGCTCTCATAACAGCAAAAGAATGAAACAGGAATATTTTGCCACACAAGAAAAGCGTGAAAAGGGGACAGGAATAAACACGCTGGGATTTGAACTCGCTCCTTACATTAAGATAGCGTCTCGCTGCCGAACAAGCCAAAGACCTTTTAAGAGGTGTCTAAATTGTCATGCGTTAAAAACACTGATTCCTTCAGCAAAGCGCTGTCGATATTTGGAGTGGGTGTTCGATATTCAGTGTGCCTATAGCATTGAATTATTCTTTTATTTAACGTGTCGTCCGACTTCCAAATTATATTACCTTCTGTGAGTATCAATCAATACCTGGGATTTATTTATTACGGCTTCAATTGTTTCCAAGCGTTTGATATACTTGATATAGTGACGAGGGGAAGAGAGGCAAAGGCAGGCCAAGAGAAATGATATTGGATAGACTGAGACGGTGGCATGGCGGAATATCATCAGTATAGTTGATCCAGAGCACCAAAGATCGAGATATGTGGAGAGCCGTGAGTGCCTACGCCAGCTGACAGGGCACTTGATGATGATGATGATGATGAGTGACGAATCTCCAGCGCTGGCCCGACTACATGACCTGGAGGTGAGGTCTGGCCAGGCACGGCAACCTCCAGCACTAGCCCGACTACATGACCTGGAGGTGAGGTCTGGCCAGGCACGGCAATCTCCAGCGCTAGCCCGACTACATGACCTGGAGGTGAGGTCTGGCCAGGCACGGCAATCTCCAGCGCTAGCCCGACTACATGACCTGGAGGTGAGGTCTGGCCAGGCACGGCAATCTCCAGCACTGGCCCGACTACATGACCTGGAGGTGAGGTCTGGCCAGGCACGGCAATCTCCAGCACTGGCCCGACTACATGACCTGGAGGTGAGGTCTGGCCAGGCACGGCAATCTCCAGCGCTAGCCCGACTACATGACCTGGAGGTGAGGTCTGGCCAGGCACGGCAATCTCCAGCTCTAGCCCGACTACATGACCTGGCGGTGAGGTCTGGCCGTGCCTTGAGCTGAGTCAAGGGCTGACGTCACAGCACTCGGACATTCAAATCCCAGCGTGTTCCGTCCTCATCTTCAACAGCCAGCGAAGAGCCCCAATACTAATGGTACCAGTGGCGGTCTGATTATGTATCGGTCTGTCCTATCCTCGGAGACCTGAGTGTCGCCATAAAGAGAGGATATATCATAACCAACTACTCATGTGAACAGAGAGCAGAAATACTTTGAGATGGCTGCTGCATCGGAAGAATGAGCATGCATGAGAATGCCCAAAATGCAGTGATGTCTTTCGGCATACATAACATAACATAGCATAATATAATATAATATAATATAATATAATATAATATAATATAATATAATATAATATAATATAATATAATATAATATAATATAATATAATATAATATAATATAATATAATATAATATGGTAGTAGTAGTAGGCCTCTTTCAGTCCTGAAGGACTATAGAGTTGTGCCGCTGGAGAGGTACCTGACAGCACCGCTGGTGACTGTATAGTCCAATGCGAGAATGACAATCTCTGTCACAGTTTCCACATCTGTAAGACGAGGCAGGTCCCGCAGTAAGTGACTGCGTTTTGAGCCTGTGCCGCCTATCCTCAGTTTGTTGGATCAGATTGCGCTCAAGGAGCACAAGTCCGTTCCGTACATCTCTTCTCCAGGAACATCTGTCTGTTGCAACTCTTTCCCATGTGTCTGGATCTATACCAAGGGTTTTCATATCTTGTTTACATGCATCCCTATATCGCAGTTGGGGTCTTCCGGTTGGCCTCTTTCCTGTAGCTAGTTCTCCGTATAGGAGATCTTTGGGAATACGTTCATCCTCCATTTGAGATACTTGGCCCAGCCACCTGAGGCGTCTCTGCTTGAGGAGGGAGTGCACTGTGGTAATATCTGCTCTTTCAAGCACATGTTTGTTTGTTATGTGGTCTTTCCATGATATGCCCAGGATACTCTCAGACATCTCATATGGAAGGAATTCAACTTTCTTTCCTGTCTTGAGTACAGGGTCCAGGATTCAGACCCATAGAGCAGTGTGCTAACAATAATATAATATAATATAATATAATATAATATAATATAATATAACAAGCCGTTGGTGTACCTGATGGCTGGCCTTGCTGGCTACGGAGTCGCGTCTCAACTGTTCCATCGACTGGGCGGCTCCACGTAGTGCCACACTGCATGACCTGAACTTTGGCCGTCTCGCCATCTCCTGCTCCAGCCGGAATCGTTTGATATAATTCCTGGAGATTTGAATTGGTGATATGTTTGTTATTTGAAGAAGCAGAGTATCTTAAGTTAACTTTGTCTTTCATAGTTTGGTTTCATGACATCTCGTCTCATCTTGTTCAAGGAGAATCTGAGCACGGAATACTAAGTCTACAGTACCGACTAGGAACCAGTTCTGTGAACTAGAGAAGCACCAGACATCATCCACCAGCCTGTCATTTAGAGAACATCCACCAGCCTGTCCTTGAGAGAATCATCAGACATCATCCATCAGCCTGTCCTTGAGAGAATCACCAGACATCATCCATCAGCCTGTCCTTGAGAGAATCCCCCGACAACATCCACCAGCCTGTCCTTGAGAGAACATCCACCAGCCTGTCCTTGAGAGAATCAAGAGACACCATCCACCAGGCTGTCCTTGAGAGAATCACCACATTCCTGCCCACAGCAGACCTTTCAAGTCTCTATCATAAATCAGCTGCCCTGTCTGCGCTGTCGTCCCGTGTAAATGACACATCACAGCTTGAAGCCATTTACCTTGTTATCTTCTTCTTCTTCTTCTTCTTCTTCTTCTTCTTCTCCGCCTCTCCGAAACACTATTCACGATAATTATATTGCACGAGTGTTTAACTTACCTGAAAGTATGATGATCATTTACTTCAACCTATGATAACTTACCTAAGTTTGTGATGATAACTTACTCAGCTTGTGATTATAACTTACCTTAGCATATGGTGATAACCTACTTCAGCCTGTGATGATAACGTACCTCAGTCTGTGGTGATAACTTACTTCAGTCTATGGTGATAACTTACCTCAGCCTATGGTGATAGCTTACCTCTGCCTATGATGATAACTTACCTCAGCCTATGATGATAACTTACCTCACCCAGTTATGTGACTTACCTCACGTAGTTTGTGTAACTTACCTCACCCAGTTTGTGTAACTTGTCTTATCCTGTGGTGATAACTTACCTCACCCCGTGGTGATAACTTACCGGTCCCTGTAATGATAACTTACCTCTTCCTGTGATGATAACTTACCTCACCCAGTCGTGTAACTTATCCCACCCTGTGGTGATATCTTACCTCTCCCTGTGGTGAAGCTAATGGTCGGCATTTGGTGCAGGAGAGCCTGGCGTATGATAACACAACATCTAGCTTAAGAATGGAGGTGGAGGCGGTCAGTGCAGCTTTCCGCTGAATAGAGAACACGATACATACACACATTGTGATTGTAACTGACTCAGAAAGCATGTTGAGGAGAGTGAGAACAGGCAAGCTTCGTGCAGAGTGGCTTGCTTCGCTTCGGAGGTCACGGGTAGCAAGCATCACCTGGATCTTTTCTCCTGGGCATGCCGGTGTGCTGGGGAATGAACAGACGGACAGATTGGCTGGCTTGGCAAAACTTGGTGGAGTATTGATGCATGACAAAACAGACGTGGTTGCGGCCTTGTGGGAGCACGTGTACACCTCGGAGGAGCAAATGGATCACCATAGTCTGGTAAGAATGAGGCAGCGAGGTGTGACGAGGGGATCTGGCCGACGATCGACGCTCAGAGGAAAGGCGAGACGGACATATAATCAGATTTCTACTGGAACTATTAGTGTTGGAACTCTTCGCTGGCTGTTGAGGATGGGGACGGAGCGCTTATGGGAATGTCCCGAATGCTGTGATGTCGGTTCCTAAATCAATCAATCAATCAATCAATCCCTGTGGTGATAACTTACCTCACCCAGTCGTGTAACTTACCTCACCCTGTGCTGATAGCTTACCTCACCATGTGGTGATAACTTACCCCTCCCTGTGTTGATAACTTACCTCAGTCTAAGAAACGCAGCGATCAGAAAGAACATCCCAATGATACCCGAGCAAGTGGAGATAACCACGATCTGTGTTCGGCTTAAACCTGGAAGAGAAACCACAGATAGTTGTCATGGACCATGTCAGGATCACACCCAGAGAGTGCCCAGCCTAACCAGGATACACACCAGAGGCAGGTTTCTTGTTTTTGCGTTCGCTCGCTTTGGACTCAAGCGTAGACCAAACACTTGTTACTACTTCTACTGCTTTGGACTGATTTTGGCGTGTGGATTAGCTGTCCCTATTACTATAGGCTTTCGATAAAGTAAGGCATGTCAACATATGACGATGCTTGCAGATCTACAAATTGATGGGAACGGCCTTACACTAGAAAAAGAAAACATATATTGTAAACAACCAGCTGCTATAAAGATTGATCATGAAGTAGATCAATAAGATGGCTAAACATGACCGCCCACGCTTACCAGCATGGCACATGATGGATGATTTACCAGAGTCCCCGGGCATCAGGCAAATCCACTCCAACTTCTGAGGTACTTGTAATTTACTTCCCCAAGTCAAGGACCAGAAGTCAACATTTGAGTCCAGCTGACCGGTGTAGGGGTTGAATCCCTATCTCGGCATCATATTATTATATTATATTGGTACAGAATTACAAGTCTCTGTGATGCTGTGAGTTATATATTACGGCTATCAAACGTAAGAGCAATATAAGATGTTATCCTGATAATACACACATATATTGTCACAAACCTCCACACTAAAACACTTTAAGAACTGTAACAAATAAAGCATTTATACATCGACACAGCTGTAACATCTGTAATAAATGCAACATTCATACATCGACTGACTGGCACCTTGTCGTCTTGACAGACGATAGTTTGTTACATTGTGCTTCACAATAGGCATAACTACAACCCATGGCGGGGACCAGGGATGAAGTTTTACCTCTCCATAGCACAAATCCTGGGTTGAATTATAGAGACCATGTGTTGCCCATGCAGCATGATCCCTCTCTCGGCTTCTCTAGTTTATTCCAGAGGAAAGGTAACACTAATAAGTCTGGAACAAGACAAGCTGCAGAAGCTGTCGGATCAGCAAAGCAATGCACTAACTGTCCACCTGTCGGAGCATCAATACTAGACCAGTTGTCGACCAAGGCTTTGGACCTGGATTCCTCTGCCATGAAATTTAGTCTTTAGGGTTGCATTTCCCCTCATACATACACACACAGCTATAGTTGGACACTTTAAGATATGAAAAATACATTTATCGACACACAGCTCTACATTGAATAACGAATGTAACAAACCAAACATACCCCCAGCCGGTACAGTGTTGTACTCATGAGTACGCGGTGGCTGGCTGTCCGGGTATCGATGACTGCCAGACTGACCCCTGCCCTCATGCGAGTAACTGTTGGCAGCCACTGTGTGCACCTCTATCACTGGGTCACTGACGCAGCTGTTGTGTGTTACCATCGTTGTCCCGCTACTTTGGTGACTCCTGTCATCTGGTTTAAGTGATGCTTCTGGCTGCTGATTTGATTTCAACAGATGCTGATTCGATGATGTGGAGTATCGATTCGAAGATGTCGAGTGCTGATTCAATGATTTCGACTGCTCCACCCCAGATGTGGAATGTGGAAGCTCTAGGAAATACATATACACACCGACCGTTTTTTGACCCGGTAATGAAGATTGCAATGTTGAAGAATACGCCGAGGGTGAATATTCGTTGTTCATTATCGTTATTTTATCGAGACGAAAGCAAGACATTTCTGTTCTGTTTAGAACTTGAAGTTTTTCTAAATTGGAAATGAGAAGGTTCAGTATACTGGCTTTTGTGTCCGGCTCGTCGTTTTGGACAGAGTTGACTGGAGTTCTTTGTTCGGAATGGAGCGGTAATAGTTCTGGAATGATATGCTTGGAAGACAGTGAAGAAGTGGCTGGT
The DNA here is from genome assembly GCA_963921405.1 of Cepaea hortensis. NCBI lineage: Eukaryota > Metazoa > Mollusca > Gastropoda > Stylommatophora > Helicidae > Cepaea > Cepaea hortensis. The sequence continues at coordinate 230,207,727 of OY992876.1, forward strand.
GATGAATTGTTTGTGGAAGACATTGCAGTTGAGGATTGATAGAACTTTTGGTAAGGATTATGAGATGAAGAACTCTGTGTAGATGTCGTTACTATAGACTGACCCAGAAATGTCGCGTGGTTGTTGTCGATGACCAGTTTGCTGCATGACCCTGTTGCGACAAGTGTTATGATGAAAACAATGAATATTTCTCTTGTGATTGTCGCGATATGAATTCTTTTTCCTGTTATCATGACATGTGAAGATGGGCAAGAAAGAGAAGCCTTCAAGGCTGTCTCCTGTCTTACAGGCTCTCTCGATACTGAAAACAGTTCGCTGTGTAGCTGGTGGTAGCTGTGATACCACTGTCTTCTTTGATGACAGTGCGGGCGTCGGTGAAGATGATACTGATCAATGGTGCTGCTTGGATGAACTTGTCCGAACCTGTCTCCGCACATTCTATATCAGACGAGACGGGGTGACCCATACTGCACACAGCCTGTCGAAAGATACATCGATACAATCGGATAATCAGACGAAATACTGAGCTTTTATTTGTAAACAGTGTTAAGTTGGACTTAAACGTTAATTTCTTTTTCAGCAAACTACTGCACGTACAGTTGCCCAGAAAACCAACCTGGGGCTTATCGTAACGCGCTAAGGACATGCAACATTTAACACGACCATACATTTAGCTTTGTGACTGTTCATAATTTTGCTCTTTTGAGATTAATGTGGTCGTTTCCCCTTGTCTTCCACATTCCATAAAAGATATACAAGCTATAAACTATTCTGGGTACGGTTTCTTAACTAATTTCGTTTTTTCTGTTGTTACTCGCCAGATCCACAAATCTCAATAATTGTCTAGAAGAGACGAGTTAGTTAGTAAGTAAGTCAGTCAGTCAGTCAGTCAGTCAGTCAGTCAGTCAGTCAGTTAGTTGATAAGCGCATGCCTACCTCAGAGTCAACGCAAACACACATCCACTGCTACGGAGTTCGTGTTTTTGTGGGACACTTTCGGCGGGCTACCTTGCTGAAAGAGATCAAACCCGGTGTAATGAAGTCGATCCTTTCGATTTTTAAGACTGTTTAAGTACTGTTTTTGCCGCATATCTTATTTACAGGACATCGCTGTCAACACCAGCATTTTACAGCTGTTGTTGATGTCTTGGCAAGATTACGCACAGTAGGTTTAAGTTCTTAGGAAGTATAATATCATCAAATAGCAAACCAGAAGACGAGATGGAAATAGATGCAATAAGGCAAACAGACTGCAGTATACAGACATCTCGTAAACGTCACATCGCTGTTTAAAATTCCCCGCACTACTCCTCCAGTTCGCAACAGCGCCAACAACCACCACCATCATACTCAAATTCAAATTTGAAGAAGGGAGGAATTAGCGCCGACAATTAAAACAAAGGGATGAAATGTGCATCAACCCAAGTTGGAAAGAGCGCGGATTCCTAAAGCGGACAACAATATTCTAAACATAGTCTAAACAGAGCTTCGCCATTGGTCATGACGTCATAGACCAAAGCGTGGTAGGAGAGGCTTTAAAAACAACGTGGAGACCGACGGAAGGCTAGTGTGTGTGACAAAATGTACAACAAGCGTTAAAACAGAAGACGGTCCACTGAGACTGACGGCGTGGTAGCATCTACAAAGTCAACCCTCTAAAGATTATAAAATCAACGAGAGGAAAAGAAATAAGTACCAGCCTATAAGCAGCCAGCGAACTAGGAAACCCAAAACCGAGTCTAGGAACCTGAAATCTGCTGACGTTATGTTTGAAGAAGACATTCAATTATATTCAAGGTAAGCACATTGTAATACATATTACGTTAGTCATACGCCTTTCCAGAAGATGGTAAGTTGATGTGGTGTACCCTGTGGTTAGTCCTATAGAACTTAATTCAGGAGAGACTAAACACTATATTCAGATGTTGTAATTTGTAGATAAACTGAGCACGAGGTTAAACCATAGTGAGGCTTTTTCTTCGAGTTAGGCAGCTTCTATGATATCATAAGCATTGGACCTAGGTTGTACATTTAACACATTAAGCAGTTAAGCTAAATCAGCAGGATTTAGGAGTTTGTGGTTAACTTAGGATTTAGAAGGTTAGAATACTTAGTTCGGTAGTAAGGAACTATTTTTAAATGTACAACCACTATTAAACTCTGGAAATAAGATATACTATGCACTACAACATCTACTAAAATCAAAGGCGCTATCTCGTAACACCAAAATCACAATATACAAAACACTGATCAGACCAGTTGTGCTGTATGGCTCTGAAACCTGGAGTACAACGAAAGGAGACGAAGCCTTGTTACAAACCTTTGAGAACAAAATTTTAAGACGCATCTTTGGACCCATTAGGGATACACAAAGTGGAGAGTGGAAAAGAAGAAGTAACAAAGACATTTATGATCTGTTTAAGTCCCCGCTAATCACTGGTATCGTGAAGGCTAATAGACTACAATGGCTGGGGCATATAGAAAGAATGGAAGATAATAGGGAAACAAAACTCGCTTACACTCAGGAAATAAATGACCGTAGACCCCGAGGTAGACCAAGAAGGCGGTGGAGAGATAATACATATACAGACCTACAAGCACTTGGAATCAATGACTGGCAAGAGAAGGTCCACCAGAGAGACGAATGGAGACGGATTGTATCTGCAGCAAAGAACCTCAATGGCTCGGAACGCTGAAGAAGAAGAAGACAATCACTATTAGAAGGAATTAGTGTAATTCGTAATAGAAACAGTACACGAGCACATGGTATTTTAAATAGTTCGCTACGGGTATCATATAATCTTGTGTATTCTGTGGAAGAATTCATGTGGTGATTTCATTGGTGTTAAATATGTGAATTTATCATGTGTAAGTCACATAAGTATGCCTAATTATCATTCATGCAAGTGTTGTTATGATTTCTGAAGGATGATTGTGGATTGAGTGATGAGAAGTGACATACTGAGAAGGAGTATGAGCAATCAATCAATCTTGAGAAGGAGCATGAGCAATCAAGCAATCTCCTGATAGTAGGCAATTTGTAGTATAATGTCCTGTCTATCAGATGAGAAGATGTTAGTGATAATCCATATACTAATTAATAATTTAGTGCACTTCTAAGCATGACACCACTCTGTATTCAATATCACTCATGTTACAATCACATGGTGTGTGCCCTGAATTGTGATGGATGATAATAATGAGGATGATAATAATGATGATGATAGGCCCCTAATGATGATGATGATGATGATGATGATGATGATGATGATGATGATGATGATGATGATGATGATGATGATGATGATGACGACGACGACGACGATGATGATGATGATGATGATGATGATGATGATGATGATGATGATGATGATGATGATGATGATGATGATGATGATGATGATGATGATGATGACGACGACGACGATGACGACGATGATGATGATGATTAATGAGGTAAAGGCATATTACGTACATGGTGAAGAGGAGGGAAGACATTCCTCCTTGAAGCATTTGATTAGGAAGAATTCTCCTGAATGTTATACATGCGATGATACCATAATGTACTTATATTGTTTATAAGCAAATACTCATTGCATTTGGGAAAGAAGTAAAGCCCTTACTGTATGAGGCCTTTTCTTTTAAATGGAAGGATATCTAGAGAAAGTAATTATGTCCAAAGGGGAATGGTGAACTTAGTTATCAAACTCTGAATCGATCAAAGTATTACTCAACCTGGAGACCATGGGTGACAGGCAGGGGTGAAGATGACACTGCTTATCTGGTAGTCTAAACCTTGAGCGCCCTATAATGAAGGATTGGGTGGAGAATAACTATTGTAGAACACCAAGACCCTCTTCCTCACTTTTTTATTTTTCCATAGGATCAAAATCCTCTGTATTTAGTTTCCTTGTTTTTCTTGGGATTTTGACTGTCTTCCATTTCTAATGTTCATATTGATGATATCAGTAGATATATGTTTGATGCTGAAATTTCAGGTAATGGCTAAATTCCTCTAGATCCAGACCTGACTTTTGATTGAAGCACCTGGATAGAGTGTGGTGGAAAACTATTCCAAAAGCAACTACCTGCAAGAAGTTCCACTAAACTTGTTCGGACAGGTAACCTAGAGAACTTATTCTTGTACCTGAGGGAGGATACCTAGAGCCAATATCCTATTAGTAACTGGACCAGATCAACACTCTAGGAAAAATTAATATACCATTGCACTGTTTGACACAGGATCCAAAGACCTTGAAGTAAATCAGCTTGAGTGTATACCCAGTGTCAGACTTCACATACTCCAATAGAAGACGTATGAGACAAATAAATGAGGAACTGGAATATAGCTTGTTGTTATTGACATGCAGGGTTGGACATCAATGTTATATATATGCATATGACCTTTTTGTGAATTGGATTGTTGTTTTATTAACTTATTGATCAATAACCCAATTTATGTTTATTAAATTATGAAAAGGATGTCATTTCCTCTCTCGAGTGTTTTTCTTGTCGTTGTTAAGTTGTTTAATTAAACTCTCCCTAGATATTAATTAAATAGCTGAGAGAGGAGAGGCAAAGAACCACTAAAAGGATATTGTTGTTATTCAAGGAAACTTTTCTTTGTTTTTCCTGCAGGAATTCCTTGGTTCTCTGAGACTCTATTTATGGACTCAGGCCTTTGAGCCATTGAAAGTTAATATAATTAGACCAGGCAGGATCATATTGGGAAAGAGGAACTTTAGTATCCTCTATCTCTTTGGGGTTGTCCCAACGTTATCCGACACCGACTCATTGGGCAAATGGCACCAATACTAAAGAACAAACACGTACCAATAATTATTAAGAAAGCACTCTATAACACAATCGTCCTACTAACTCTTTGCTACCAATGCCAAACCTGGACAATGAAAGAAAAATTACAACAACGGAAATTAGATTCCTAAAAAAAAATTTCAATGTATCAAGAAGAGAGAAAATCAGAAATGTAGAAATCAGGACTAAAATGGGGGTCATAGCAAGTCTAGACTTTATCAGAAGACAGCAAGTTAAATAGTTTGACAAGTGACTAGATTACCAACCAACAGCATACCACAGCAAGCAATGAAGTACAGGCTACATGGAAACAGAAGAAGAGGCCGGCCGCGTATAACAGTCCATGGGAATATCGAACGAACGAACGAACTTTATTATCAAAGGGTCACAAATTGGGTACGCAGGCCAATCTTACATTCGGCCCTTCCAATCACTCATCTTTCGTTCATCAATTGTGCTGTTACATTTACATAGGAAAAAAAGCATTATGAAATTGATTTTGTAAATATAAACAATGCATATTACCATGTTATGAAACAGGCAGACACACGTACTCACGCACATTCATAAACACACACACACACACACACACACAGACGCACACACATACACATATACACACATGTGCATACATGAACACTCGTACACACATACTCACACATACTCATATACACACAAACACACATATACACACACATATGCACACACATACATACACATACACATACACACATATACATATACACACACGTACACATATATACATACACACACAAACGCACACTCATACACATATACACACATACACAGTTACACATACACACATATATAAACACACACACACACACATATATAGACACACATGCACACACCCGCTCATCCATTCACCCCACACACACACACACACACACACACACACACACACACACACACACACACACACACATCTAGACACATACACGCTGCCTCACATAACTACTAAAACTAATACGAACAACCTCCCACATTTTACACACGCATTCACTGATTATTATCGTGTGCATCCTCACAGAAATTGGGGGGGGGGGGGGAATTGCGCGTGGAGGGGGAGGGGGGATAGAAAAATTGAAAAATAATGGAAATGAAAAAAAAAATAATATTTTATACCTATACATTGTGTAACGTAAAAACAGAGTGATGCAATTCAATAAGATAATTCCTAAAATTGACATAAACATGATAAAAGAAGCAGTGCATATAGTACATGTTAAAATCAAGTAGCAGTAAAAATGATAGTATGAAAGATCAGGATACAGGAAAAAAATATGGAACAACATGTCACATAAAATGCGTGCTTTCAACTCTCTCTCTCTCTCTCTCTCTCTCTCTCTCTCTCTCTCTCTCTCTCTCTCTCTCTCTCTCTCTCTCTCTATCTGTCTGTCTGTCTGTTTGTCTGTCTGTCTTCTGTCTGTCTGTCTGTCTGTCTGTCTGTCTGTCTGTCTTCTGTCTGTCTGTCTATCTGTCTATCTTTATTTTTCTTGGACAAACACACGCACATACACTAACTCTCTCATTGTCTCATTCTCTCTCACATTGTCTCACTCTCTGTCTGTCTGTCTGTCTGTCTCTCTCTCTCTCTCTCTCTCTCTCTCTCTCTCTCTCTCTCTCTCACCCACTCTCACTCACCCTCATTCTCTAACACTCACTCTCTCTAGCAGACAGACACACACACACACACACACACACACACTGTGTCTCTTACTTACTCTCTCACTCACTCTCTCACACACTCTCTCACTTTCTATCTCACTCACCCACTCTCTCACTCACCTACACACTAAGTGGTGAAAAATGATACCAGTAGGTGACTTATGGAGGCATATAGTCGGTATGGAGGTATTGAAAGTGTTATCGGTTGATTGTGTAGGGACTCATTGGAGTTTTTAGATGTGTTGGAAAGTCATTCCATAAGCGGGTACCAGAATACTCAAAGCATGTTTTGTATAAGTCCAGTCTAGGTTTTGGAACATATAATAAATTTAAGCGCTTGCTGTTAATTACATGAGATTGAATCAACGGTTGAAGATAATCTGAGGTATTTTGAGACATTATTTTATTCACTAATTTGGCTTTGTTAAAATGAAACGATTTCGAAGTGATAGAAGTTTTAGATATCTATATAAATTATTAGTTTTAGCGTGCTTTGTGCCATAAATTAGACACATAGCCCGCTTTTGAAGAGAACAAAGTCGTTTCATGTTGAATTTAGGGCAATCATCCAAGACTCATAGTCGAGATGTGATTGGATATAGGATGTATAGGATATTTTTCGCGTGCTTTCGTCCAGGGAGTGCTGACTTTTAGCAAGTTGGTAAAGTTTTCGTGCTATTTTCTTGGTAATGACGTGGACATGAGAGCTCCAATTTAAATGTCTGTCAATTGATTGATTGATTGATTGATTGATTTAGGAACCGACATCACAGCATTCGGGACTGTCAATTAAAATCTGTCAATTAAAAGACCTAATGTTTTATGTTCATTTACATTAACTATAGGTAACGTGTCCATGCGGAGTTCGAGCGGTGCCCCAGTTATGGCTAGTGTCTGTAGTTTTTGTCTGGTCGTTATTAGCATGGATTTGGTTTTGTCGATGTTAATTTGCATGCGGTTTTCATTGCCCCAACTAGGAAGATTATCAATTTCATTTTGTAAAGAACTTTCTAATTCACTGCGGTTCTCTTGACTAGTATATATAGTACAATCGTCTGCAAATAGATCACACGTAGTATTGAGATATAACGGAAGGTCGTTAATATAAACTGCAAAGAGCAGTGGACCTAGTATTGAGCCTTGAGGCACACCAACATTAAGCTATCGATACATGAAACCCATAAACTGGCACTCTCCCGCTGTTTATGTTTCACCTCGACACCACAGGTACAAAAGGAACAAAATGAGATAAGATGAGTCATCACCAACGTCACTCTGCATGACACATCAAGATGATGATGAGGTGAGATGAGATGAGTCATCGCCAACGTCATTCTGCAGAGCACATCAAGATGATGATGAGGTGAAAGATTCTTGTTTAAGGCTTGCGTGCCCTTCGAAGGACTTTTTTGCCATCAACCCCAACACTATGTTGATTTTCTAGACAAATTTACGCTCAGTAATTTGCCACGGCTTTCTGGACGAGAAAGAAGTTAAGTCCAACTGACCGGTGTAAAGGTTGAACTAAACCCACCCCATCCCCACCCACCCCTACCCGCCACACCCCATCCCGCCCCACCATCAGCACATTTGAAGTTTAGACACAAGCGCATAAATCCCCGCGGCCAAGAACGCTGTTAGTAGATGCGTATCTCGGCTGAAATAACAAAATAATAGATAAGAGAAATCACGGCTACAGCAGGATATGACAATAGAAAATATACAGTTAGGTATATGTAGCTCCTGCCAACAAGTTGTGCATACCTTACAACGGACTTTCATTCGTTTCTCCGTATTCATTCATTCATTCATTCATTCATTCATTCATTCATTCATTCATTCATTCATTCATTCATTCATTCATTCATTCATCGTGTACCATTCCGGTAAGCGGGGACGGTCATGTTTCGCCATCTTGCATGATCACCAGAGTCGTGGATCAGCTACAAATTCTTATCTCGATCATGTCGTGTGGTCAAACCATCCAGGTATTTACTTCTCTGCCTTCCCCTTTGTTCTTTTCCGCTCAATCTTGCCAGTTGTTACAAGCTCTCTAGCTTATTTCTTCTCATAACGTGCCTCAAAAGAATTTGACTGTCTACGTCTAATGTCTCTAATCAGTTCTCCGTATTGGAGTAGTCGTGGATCAGCTAAATGTTTTTGTCTCGACCATGCCATGTGGCCAAACAATCCAGAAATGTACTTCTCTGCTTATCCTGTGTTCTTTTCCCCTCAATCTTGCCAGTTGCTACAATGTTCTCTTTATTTGACTGTCTACGTCTAATTTCTCTAATCAGTTCTCCGTATTGGAATTCGTTGTAGGGTGTGTACACTGTGTCTGTGGTTAGCATCTCTCACTATTTCGTACGAGTTACACCTAACAGTTTTTATTTCCTACTGTAGTTTAATTTAGTTTAGTTTAGTCGTTGGATCAACATCACGGCACACGGGTTTAACCCGTAAGTGCTTCGTTTTCCTCCTGCTCAAACCTGAGTCAGGAGAAACTCAGCTCAATGCACGACCTCCGTAGCATCAGCGAGGATCCTGAAATACTTTGGGTAGATTTTTAACTCGAAATTTTGCCGGGCAGCGCCGTTAGGCTACTCTTTTTCGATTTCCAACTGCCAAGGGATTTTTTACGTGCGCAACAGTACACACGGGCGTTCGATCTCACTACCCAGAGACCAGGGGAAATTTTATTACTGGAAGTCCACGTGAAAAAGTCCCGGTCTCACCGGGGCATGAACCCGGGACCTCCAGCACTTAGGCGGACACCATACCTCGAGACCACTCATCCCCTCTATTTTTTTTCCCTACTGAAATACAACTAAATTCCCACAACACAACTACAACCCATAGTGGGAAAGAAGTCAACAAGACAGACAGAACCCGAGACCACTCATCTATATGTTTACACAAAGCCATGTTCGAGTGTTTACGTCGGCGGGAATTGTTTTTGCCTCAATGACGGGCAGCTTGCCGTGTTGGCTTTCTCAACGGGTCGGTTTATGTGGGCGATGACGTCAACGGCACATTGTGAGGCCTTGTTGATGTGTATATTAATATGTGGCTTGGGAGATGTGGATTGGTATATGTAGACTATGAGATTGGTAGGCTTAGAACGTTTAGATCTTCTTCTTCTTCTTCTTCTTCTTCTTCTTCTTCTTCTTCTTCTTCTTCTTCTTCTTCTTCTTCTTCTTCTTCTTCTTCTTCTTCTCCATCTCCTCCTCCTCCTCCCCCCTTCTTCTTCTTCTTCTTCTTCTTCTTCTTCTTCTTCTTCTTCTTCTTCTTCTTCTTCTTCTTCTTCTTCCTCTTCTTCCTCTGCTCCTCCTCCTCTCCCGCCGCCACTACTGCTGCTACTTCTTCCTCATCTTCTTTCTTGCTAGTTCTTAAATAAGATACTAAATTATCATGCCCATATATGGCGAAACTGCGATGTCACGTGACGTACGACGTCACGATGGCGTGTTGCCATGGCGGGAAACCTGAACCTTTCATGCTGCAGTACTCGAACCGTATCCTTCCGTCCAGACTGTAGCAACCCAGACTGTAGCCACCCAGGCTGTTTCCAAAACCACCACTAGTATTTGAAATGAGAACCTGTCCCGCGCAGATGTCTTAGACTTAACTCTGTCAGTCACCACATGAATTACTAACTGCGTCCACCTCTTCATCGATGTCGCTAATTCTCAAGCCGCCAAAAACAAACAAGGTACTTCATTTTTAATTCAAGCAAACAAAGGAACTCCGGGAGTTCCCGGGAAATCATGTGACATTACGGTGATTCCATACTGGGTGTAGGGGTGTGCTGATATACTGTGCACAAGTTGAAGGCAAGCAAGTGCTATTGTGTAGTGTATATATTAAAATAAAGAATCATATAAATTGAATGTGTTGTCGATCACGTCCAGTTGAGTGTGTGGTGGACTGCTAGACCGATCGATGGATGCAATAAATGTTTCTGGGCTCCGAGGTCCCTCACTGTCGTCGGAGTGTATATCCATATGTTATGCTACTCGTCTTAGCTTGTGTATATCCCATCTGTCTGCGCTCATCTTTGATGTTTCGGTGGGGGGGGGGGCAGTTTGCGAAGATGACATGCGATTTTGAGTAGATCTTGGTGCAAACACACTTGTCGACCGACCACGAAGTGATTCCCGATATCCCTATTCTGAAAATCGACGATCCCACCATATCTAGGTCAATGTTAAAAATAACTACGCGGTTTGTTTGCGGTGAATTAAAATTGAAGTACCGCAAACAATTATACTCGACAGATTTTGAAAACTGCAACAATGTGAGACGGTTATGCGTCCGATCCACAACCTGGAGACCAAAAAGAAATGTAACATTCGCTGAAACATTATCTTTAAAATATCCACATGGCGAATATAACCTGGCGTTCTTGATCAAAGACGAATGGCCATGCTTGTAGTATACTTCAGAAAGCTGATTTGTCTGTTCTCACACTCATCATTATCATCATGTGCCATGCTGATAAGCGTAGGTGGTCATTTTTCGCCATCTCTCACAATCACTACAGTTGTTAGTCGTTAGTTAGTCGTTAGTCGCGGTTCCAACATCACAGCAAAGGGTCGACCCCATTACGCTCCGTTCCTGTGCCAGAGAATATCACATAAAATGTCCCCCACTGTCCCATGTGAAAAGTGGAAAAGACAGGAGTCTCGGCAAACAACGGCCCGCTTAGGCACACTGTGCAAAATGCCACCGCCAAAATGTCACCACGAAAGTCATCTACGAACAATATAGTTCATCCTTGATGGAATTGGCAGTCACTTTCCCAACCAGATGTTCACCTACAAAGTCACGATGTTTCTGGATAGTGTTGTTCCATTTCTAGATGTTTTCTAGCCAGCCACGCCATTTTTTTTCTCCTAAATGTAGATCACACAACAAAACAACCTCGAAAGATGTAAAGAAACATTTCACTGTACAAAATGCCGTCGCCAGAATGCCAACACAAAAGTCCTCCTAGAAAACACAGTTCATCATCGATGGAAACGGCAGTCACTAGCAAAACAAGCAGCCACACATTTCTGCATAAGACAAGAAAACCGGTCGCTTCTGCGACACACCCGCCGCCATACATGAAGATATTTCTGGATGTTGTTGTTCCGTTTCTAGATGTAATCTAGCCAGCTACGCCATTTTGAGCATGCAGATCACATCACAACACCTCGGACAGATGTAAAAAACATTTCACTGTACATAATGCCGTCTCCAGAATGCCAAAGCAACAGTCCTCCACGAAAGCACTGTTCATTGTCAAAAGAAGCGACAGTCAACCAGAAGACCAGCCGTCACACATTTCTGCATAAGGCACAAAAACCGGTCACTTCTGGGACATAGCCATCCGCCATTGCTCTGAACATGCAGATCACGCTCCACAACCTCGGGCAGATTCAAAAGCATTTCACACGAAATTCACAGCTCGCGGTGTCGCGCCACGCACTCAACTCAGTAGCAGGGCGACGGAACCGCAAACTTACCAGTCCAACATAAGGAAAATGCGAATTCAACGGTAGCCACGAGCATAAACTGCCTATCCGCCATGCTGGGGACCGTAAGTTATCCAATCACAGTTGTGAATTTGACGAAACATGATTTGCTAGACACCTTTAAAGAAGGTAATTTGCCATTGCTTTCCTTCTTAGCAGTAATCATACTTTTCGATGACCGCAGTCATTGTCTCAAAACAAAAAAGATCCTCTGCCTACCGTCGTGAAGCTGGAGACCATAACCTACGACTATCTGCCGGCTGCTCTCCAACTTCATCCACCACCTGCAACCATGGCTTCACGTAACCCTGATCGGGGAAGGGGGGGGGGGGGGTAAACGGGTACTCCACCTTGCCCAAGGGTGTCCAGTAGGCTAGTGGAGGGAACGGAGCACCTTACTTCTCCGTTGAGAGGGGATACCCGCCACCCGTGTTCTCACGTATTTCATTAAGCTCAACTCTGCAGGGTTAGTATTCATGACTCAGCTCTCACGTCTAATTTAGCTCATAGGTTTAATTTTAGCCACAGTGTGGGGGTAATTACATCAGCTGACCTTTGATCACAGCCTCGGGGCTCGTGAGGTGCTGAGTGAAAGATGAGGGATCATAAATCAGACTGGCGGAGACAGATTTCCCCCTCGTACAAGTGGGAACATGTGTTGGAGGCTGGTGACCTTTCGGTAGGAATACAAATAGAATCTGGTGTGGAGATCCCTGGAAAAATGAAGCTCAGAAGAGACGTCAGGTGTGAGAGATTCGAGAAAGGGAGTGAGGGAGGAAGAGAGACAGAGAAAGAAAGAGTGTGAGAGATAGATGTAGGAGAGATAGATGTAGGAGATACACACACACACACACACACACACACATAGAGAGAGAGAGAGAGAGAGAGAGAGAGAGAGAGAGAGAGAGAGAGAGAGAGGGAGAGAGAGAGAAAGTTCAAGCGAGAGAGAGAGAGAGACAAATAGAGGTGTACATGGAGAGTGAGGGAGCGAGACAGAGACAGAGAGAGACCGACATACACAGAGAGACAAAGATAGGGAGGCACAAAAACAAGAGAAGCAATGTGATCGAGATTCGAAAAGGGAAATGGGGGGGGGGGGGGGGAGAAGAGAGATATAGAGAAAGAAACAGACACACACACACACACACACACTCACACACACACACACACAGTCAGAGAGGGACAGATAGAGAGATACAGTCAGAGAGAGAGAGGGCCTACAGACAGACAGACAGACAGACAGACAGACAGACAGACAGACAGACAGACAGACAGACAGAGGCAGACACACAGACAGAGAGAAAGAGGCAGACAGAGACACAGACACAGACAGTAAGACAGAGGCTGGCTCACAGACAGAAAGAAAGAGGCAGACAGAGAGACAAACACACAGACTCCAGACAGTAAAGTGACGGCTGGGCACACACTGTATACATGGTTCCGGCTCCATATTGTCACAGACAAACCGACACTCGCTGGATGCTGGAACAGAATACGCACTAATGATTGGTTATGTGGCTTAGAGACCGTGGTTTCACCATCACGACATCGTGTGCGTTGGTTTTCACAATGGTATAAAAAAAGTACAATGGTAGAAGCGTCGGTTATCAAAAAGCCATGGCAAACTACTGATGGCAAAATTGCCTGGAAAATCACAAACAGCCAAGACATGCTAGGGTTGATTGCGAAGTCCTATACAGAACATGCAAGTAACTATAATTTAACACTAGGACAGCCAATAATGGCAGCTGGTAGTGCTCGCGTCGGTCAGCGTGGTCGAGAGGTAGAACGCGATATTGATTCAACTGCCTGTGTGCTGACGATGGTGTAGAGGGTTCAGTCCACACACCAATCAGCTCGACTTTAACGCTGACTTCTCGTTCAGAAAGCCATGGCAAACTACTGTGTGTACAATTGCCTAGTAAATACACCTGGGGTTAATTGAATCGTCCTGCACAGGACATCATCATCAAGTGGCCTGCCAGATGTCGTGGGCGTTCATGTTTCTCCTCATATCTCGATCGGTGGGGGATAGTGTGTGGTGTGGGGGATGTGTGTGATGGGTGCAGAGAATGTGTGTGTGGGTGGGGGATGTGTGTGGGTGAGTAGGGGGTGTGTGGTGGTTGGGAGAAGTATGTGTGGGTGGTGGGGGTGTGTGGCTGGGAGATGTGTGCGTGGATGGGGAATGTGTGGGTGGGGGTGTGTGAGTGGCTTAGGGATGTGTAGGTGGGTGAGGGATGTGTATGTGTCGGGGTGGGATGAGTGAGTGGGTGGAGGATGTGTGTGGGTAGGGGTATTGTGATCGAGAGCTGTTTGGTTGGGGGTGGGTGGGTGGAGGTGTGGGTGCGTAGTGGAGGATATGTGCGTGAGTGAGTGTGTTGGTGGATGGGTGGGGTATGTGTGTGTGTGTGTGGGGGGGGGGGTATGTGGGGTGAATGGGTAAGGGTATCTGTGTGGGTGTGGGTGGGAATATTGTGTGGTATGTGGGTGGGGGATATGTGTGTGGTGTGTAGGTGGGGATGCATGGTGGTATGTGGGTGTGGGATGTGTTGGTGAGGGATATGTGTGCGATGTGTGGGTTGGGAATATTGCGTGGTAGAGGATGTATGTGATGTGCGGGTGGGGGATGTGTGTGGTGGGGGATTGGGTTAGGGCATGTGTGGGTGGGTGGAGGATGTATGTGTGGGTGGTGGGGTGTGTGTGTGAGTGGATTGGGGATGTATAGGTGGTTAGGGAGATCTGTGTGTGTGTGTGTCGGGGTAGGGAGATGTCAGTTGGTGGGGATGTGTGTGTATGGATTGGGGATGTGTGAGTGGGTGTGCGATGTGTGGGTTGGTGGGGGTGTGTGTGCGTGGGTGGGGGATATGTGGTCGATGGAGATGTGGCTGGGGGATGGGTGGTTGGAGGTGTGGGTGGAGAGAGGATGTGTGGGTTAGGATGTGTATGTGGGTGGGCGTGGGATGTGTGGTTTGGTGGGGGATGTTTGTGGGTGGCGAGTATGTTTTGGTTGGGGGAACAGGTGAGGGCAGTGTGTGTGGGTGGGGGATGTGCGGGAGGGGGGTGGGTTGGTTGGTGGGGTATGTATGTGTCCCTGAGTGTGTGTGTGGGTAGGTGGGGTTGTGTGTGTGGGTGGGGTGATGTATGGGTAAGTGGGAGATGGGCCTCATAACATGGTAATTTGTCTTGATTATGTTTACAACATTCATTTCCCAATGTTTATCTTTCTTCCTATATAAATGTATAATGCTCTTGATGAACGAAAGACGAGTGATTGGAAGGGCCGAATGTAAGACGGGCCTGCGTGCCCAATTTGTGACCCTTTTAAAATAAAGTTGATTTGGTTTAAAGTTGATTTGATTTCGATCTTTGCTGTTCTGGATACACGCTGCTGCTGATATTCCTCCATGCCACCGTCTCAATCCATCCAGCATCATTTCTCTTGTTCAGCCTCTGCCTCTCTTCCTCTTGACCTTTCCCGTTGTCACGGTGTCCTCAGGTGAATCTCCTCTCATCACATGACCAAATAAAGCTCTTTCTCTCATTCTCATTGTTGTATATAATGTTCGTGTTTCATTAGCCTGTTTCAGGCAGTCCTTGTTAGTTACTCTGATAGTCCAGGGAATTCGCAAGATACTTCTCAAGAACCACATCTCTGTTCCCTCCAAGTTCTTCCTAATTTGTCCATTTACATTCCAAGATTCACTGCCATACAGCAAAACTGGTTCTTTATAGCATTTTAGGACTCTCTTTTTCCCATTCAATGATATGACTTATTGCATAAGATACTTTTCATTTTCTAAAATGCAGTTATTGCTTGCCCTATTCTATCATTACATCAGAGAGAGAGAGAGAGAGAGAGAGAGAGAGAGAGAGAGAGAGAGAGAGAGAGAGAGAGAGAGAGAGAGAGAGAGAGAGAGAGAAGGGTGCCTTTAAGAGATTAGAACAAGAATCGCTAGACGGAGGAGACGAAGAAGAAGAATGAGCAGTAGAGCGAAAAGTTGAAAGAGGAACAAGAAGAAGACAACACCGACGAAAGCATCTTCACTTGTCTAATTATCTAAACTACCCTTTTGTTAATAACCTCCCTTAGCACACCTCGTATTGGAGACGCTAAAGAAAACCAGAAACCGAGCCTTGGGTCGTGTGCTGCGCCGTGTCGTCTTCGTTCTGCTTAAAACTATCCTTATCGTTCAACTATCTTTTCAGACGTAAACATCCGGGGCAGATGTTGATCCCGGTTTACTTCCAGTTCTCCATGTCTGCAGTTACTGTAAACTTCTAGTTGTTAGCAATCGTGTGAGCAGATGAACATCAAAGTCAAACAATGGCTTCGGCTGGACAATATGGCAGCGACATAAATGTAAACACAAGGAACATGTTGCTAGATTTATTGCCTGGCATATTTGAAGCCATTGAGACTAGTAGATGGATAAATACACAGACACTGATTGACACTCGAGGACGATGGGGAGGGATGGTAGAAGCAAATAAAATGCTATATGCAATATAATGATCGAAGAATATATTTGTATGCATTGCTTATATTAGGACAGGAGTGTAGGTAGGTAGGTAGGTAGGTAGGTAGGTAGGTAGGTAGGTAGGTAGGTAGGTGGGTAGGTAGGTGAGATGCATGAAGATAGGTACAAGCTGGTATGGATAGGTATAGGTATGTAGGTAGTCAGGTGGGTAGTTAGGTAGGTATTAGGTAGGTAGGTAGATTGGTAGATTGATGGGTAGGTGAATGGGTACGTAGGTAAGCAGGCAGGCAGGCAGGCAGGCATGCAGGCATGCAGGTAGGTAGGTAGGTAGGTAGGTAGACAGTTGACATGCATGCAGGTAGGTTTATGCTGGTATGTAGACAGGTAGGTAGGTAGGTGGGTGGGTGGGTGGGTCGGTCGGTAGGTAGGTAGGTAGGTGGGTGGGTAAGTAGGTAGGTAGGTAGTTAGTTAGTTAGGTAGGTAGGTAGGTAGGTAGGTAGGTAGGTAGGTAGACAGTTGACATGCATGTTGGTATGTTTATGCTGGTATGTAGACAGGTAGGTAGGTTGGTAGGTGGGTGGGTGGGTCGGTCGGTCGGTCAGTCGGTAGGTAGGTAGCTGGGTGGGTAGGTAGGTAGGCAGGCAGGCAGGTAGGTAGGTAGGTAGGTATATAGGTAGGTAGGTAGGTAGGTAGCTGAGATGCGTGTAGGTAGGTTTATGCTGTTGTGGAGAGTTTTAAGTATGTAGGTAGGTAGTCAGGCAGGTAGGTAGATATGCGGATAGATGGTTGGATAGATTGATACGTAGGGAATTAGATAGACAGTAAGGTATATATGTAGGTCGGTTTATGATGGTGTAGAAAGAGGTAGGTAGTTATATAGCTATCCGTCTATGCAGATAGCTTCATGGTGGTGTAAAAAAGGATAGGTAGGTATGTATATAGTTATGCATCTATGTAGGTAGGCAGGCAGCTAGATACATAGGTAATCGGTTAAATTAGTAGGTATGTGCATAGGTTAGGTTTCTAGCCAGATGGAAGGGCGAAAGGCTGGAGTGGGCGAATGGACAGACAGACAGACGGACGGATGGGCGGATATAAGAAGACAGACGAACGGGAAGAATAACAATACAACAATTGTGCAAGTGAATTAGAGAGAGAACAAAGGAGTGACAGCGAGATACAGTATCGGGAGACCAACAATATAATACCTCTTCATGAGAATTAGAGAGGGATAAAGAGGAAACACACAGAGAGAAGCACAGAGAGCAGAGAGAGAGAGCGAGAGAGAGAGAGAGAGAGAGAGAAAGGGCACGCGAGAGAGACAGAGAGAGAGAGAGAGAGAGAGAGAGAGAGAGAGAGAGAGAGAGAGAGATGAGAAGTAACATAGGAAAGACCAGGAAGGAAGTACAACGGATGGTGGAGACTGATATCGGATGGTTTAGGGTGAGTGCTCTACTGAAACCTTTAACAAAGAACAGCAAGTTAAGCTGAAGAACAACAACAACAAGAGAAGCTGAACAAGAACAATAACAATAAGAAAATAAGAAGAACAACAACAACAAAAGTAAAAACGCAAGCAACGGCAAGAAGAAAATGACAACAATTAATAACTCCACTTAGATCAACCCACAAGAAATCAGAAAAGTTAATCAAAAACGCCGCTGAAGCACTAATCTACAAACAAACTTTTACTTTTATCTTTACAAATAAATTGTGTATGTTGAAATCTTTCATTCACCAATATATTTATCTGAAGACCTCTACACCGTCTTAATGCTGCTAACGTACTTAAACTTAAATAAATAAACTCACCTTTCTGTGCAAAGCCAAACAGTTGAAATTATTATATGACACATCTAACCGAAGTCTCCATGTATCTAGTCTCTTGTGTTATCAATATCAAAATATAAAAACATATCCCACAGCAAGACCATGTTTTTCTTTAAATTCTTTCCGATCCAGCATTTCTCACGCAAGTCCATTGTCAGCATAACATGATAAAGCTGATAAATGTCATTCTCGCGCAAGTTAATCATGACAAATGAGGACAGTATTCGTAAGTTAATATTAACAAAACGCTTCTTTTCGTGTCAAAGCTCTGCCACATACATCTCTGTTCACTTCTTTTTAGTGAAAAGAAAGACAGCAAGGCCTTAACAAAACGGCCAGGCTTGCGGACGATGTAAAGACAGTGTACAGTGGATGCCTGGCTTGGGGAATCCTGGAATTGAATCCAAACCTTCAAGGCAGCCGGACTGCAGAATGTAACCTTCTGTGAACTTTGAAGAATGAATTGCCTGGTGCTCACACTGTCTGTCTGCGGCCGCGACTGTTTCGTCTGTGTGTGAGTAGTACGGTAGGCAGAGGTGGCACATCCTGCCTGCTTAACTAGTACAGATAGAAAGACAGACAGACAGACAGACAGACAGACAGACAGACAGAAATGTTAGTTGCATATACTTTACAGGACATCGCAATCGCAGTCAACCCCAGCAATTTTGACTGTAATTTCATGGCAAGTTTACGTTCAGTAGCTTGCCAATGCTTTCTGAACGACCAGCACTTGTACCATTGTAGGAAAAGCAACGCAAGGCGGTCAGCTGCCAAATGGCCCACAGCTGTGATTCGAACGTGGTATGCGGGATTACGAATTGCGTGCCAGAGAGGCTAAGACTAGTAAGAGGCAATCTTAGTGGACATTGAGAACGTTCCACATGCCGGTCAGCTGGGCTTACATGTTGTTGTTTTTGTACCCTGGCTTTGAACTCAAGCGTTGTCCATACACGTGCTACTGCATCTAGTACACTGCACTGATTTTTGCGTGTGTATTAGCTTTCCCTATTACCAGTGTCCCTCGCCATCAGGCGAATCCACTCCGACTTCTGAGGTACGTGTAATTTACGTCCCCAAGTCAAGGACGAGAAGTCAACATTCTAGTCCAAATAACCGGTGTAGGGGTTGAACCAGCTACCTCGGCATCAGCACACCGGATGTTTACGAACAAGCGCTTTTATCCATTCCGCCATGCTGACCTGCAGCTTAAATATTGACGTCCCGTTGAGAAAGCACTAGCAAACTGTTGAAAGTAACATTGCCTTGTGAGTCAACAAACTGCCAATAGGGGCTGCGATTCAGTGCCACGTCCTGCAAAGGACATGTGACCATTAAAGAACCAACAAGAAATCGGGGAATCATAGTGATGTCTTCGAGTCCCCATCAATCGGGGATTTTTTTGTTTTAATTGACAAAGGCTCCTAACGTTTGTTTGTTTGTTTGTTTGTTTGTTTGTTTTCAGTTTGTGTACTGTCGCCACGCGGTCTGCTTCAAAATCGATTTCCAACTCCCAGATCGGCATGACGGAGAAGTATGCAACGCGTGCACCGCCCCTAAGCCAGAGCGTGTCGGGCCATCACAATAAACAGACAATTCGAGAAACATCTGTTGTCGGCGGACATGTGGTTTCACTTGGTGGTGGGAGGAGGAGGAGGAGGAGGAGGAGGAGGAGGAGGAGGAGGAGGTGGTGGTGGTGGTGGTGGTGGTGATAGTGGTGATAGTGGTGGTGGTGGTGGTGGTGACGCAAAGAATTCCACGGACAGATAGAAAAACAGATGGAACAGTCATTCAAGATGCCGATGACTATAAATTCAACACCATATGTTCCCTTAGTGTATTTAAAGATAGAGACGTTAGCAATAAGGCGGTTCCAGCCGGTTTTGTGCAAACAAAAAGAGTTCTTTGTAAATTTGAAATGACTATGACAATAACAGATGTTCCACATTCGAACAACACCTGTGACTACGTTTTATATGTTTGAGCTGAAGTATTATTCATTTCTTCACTTCGTGTGATACATAACTCTGCAGTACGCACCTGACGAGATGCGGCGAAATATGCCAGGCAATAAATCGTGCAATATATTGTATGTGGCTTCTGTGTTTAAAGAGGAAACTATATATTAATTATGGAATTTAGGTCAAGATTTTTGACATGTTTTGGTGCAGAAATAAACTTGACACCGTGGTGACAACTGGCAAATGTATGAGCCAAGGGACGACAAAAAACAAATACCTGCATGACGTGGCCAAATGACACAACTGGAACACAAACACAAACCTGGGTTGAAACTCTGATGACTGAGTGAGATGGCGAATCGTGATGGCCATCGTGTCGGCGTGAACTCAAGCCTAGTCCATACACGTGCAACAACTTCTAGTGCACTGGACTCATTTTTGCGTGTGAATTGGCTTACCTTATTGCCAGTGTCCCTCGCCATCAGGCGACTTCATAGGTACTTGTAATTTACGTCCCCAAGTCAAGGACGTGAAGTCAACATTTTAGTTCAACTGACCGGTATAGCCACCTAGGCATCAGCACATAGGATGTTTAAGAAAGAGCGATCTTCTCCATTCAGTCGCGCTGAACTCTGTCAATATGTTAGTCCAACTCTCCGCTGTTTTAACCGATCTTACAGTTTTGTTGTTGTTGTTGTTTTTTAAATAAAAGTTGATTTCCTTTCTTTTATTCGCTTTTTTAGGTGAGATAAGATGAGTTGAGTTGAGATGAGATGATGAGGTGATATAAGATAAGACTAAATAAGATTAGGTGAAATGATGAGATGAGATAAGATAAATTAGATTAAATGATTAGGTGAGATAAGTTGAGATGAGATGATGAGGTGAGATAGGATGAAATGAGAGGAGACATTGAAATGTGATGAGATGAGATGTGATGATGATTTTAAGCGATTACTGTGTTTTACCCTAAAAGTTTACATTGCTTGTTTTGTCCTAAGGTTTACTTCCCTTTGTTTGATAATTAAAGTTTACTCAACTTTTCTTGTATCCTAAAATTTTACTTTTCTTCTTTTATTTTTAAAGATACCTCCGTTTGCATAATCTTAAATGTTTACCTCCCTTTGTTTTGTCCACAATGTTTCCGCCCCTTGTTTTACTGTCCGGAGTCCCATGTCCTTTAAAACAGCTACATATTAACATAATGGACAGTGTGGTGAAGGGAATCAATGCAATACAATTAACACACAAATCCAATTAATTGTATAAAGTGGCGATGGAAGTCTGTGAGCTCCCAGCAGAGCCGCCTGAAAGATTCCAGTCTTGATTACTTTGGCTAATTTACTGGGTCTTTGCACGGAGCTTATTATTCTGAGAATATCGTAGAGCAGGGATTCTCAAAGTATATGATGCATTAGGTCACTGTCATTGATTGTCAGAAAGAGAGCACTGGAATGTCGCGTAGAGCTTGAAGATGAGATGAGATGGTGAGATGAGATGATGAGGTGAGATACAATGAGCACTTTAGTGCTGTGTAGAACTTGAAGATGAGATAGTGAGATGGGATTATATGATAAGGTGGGATAAGATGAGATGAGATGATGAGGTGAGATAAGTAAAGACTAGATCAGATTAGGTGAGATGATGAGGTGAGATAAGATAAATGAGATGAAATGACTGAATGATTGATTGATTGATTGATTGACATCACAGCATTCGGGAC
>OY992876.1:230234741-230262241 GCA_963921405.1 Cepaea hortensis
CGATCACTCCGTCGTTGCCTGGGGGATGCGCCCCCGGCAGCTACCGCAGATCCATAGAGAACACTTTATTCAGATGCTTCGAGTTTCTCAGTTCTGTATTTTAGTTCCTAAAACAAGCAACTAGAAAGTCGCTTAGAAGCCCTGGAGATGTGGATATACAGACGAATATGTCGTATTTCATGGAAACAAAACAATCAAATGAAGAGGTTCTAGAAAAACTGGGAATGAAGAGAGAGAGAGAGAGAGTTGACGGAAGGAATAAAGAGGAGGCAATGAAATATTTCGGCCATGTTATTGTTAAAAGACATGATACTCTTATAACAACCATACTGAAGGGCAAGGCTGAGGGCAAGCGAGCAAGAGGTAGACAACGACACAAGTGGGAAGATAACATCAAGAGATGGATGAACATCAGCCTGACAGAATGTACAGCCAAGGCGAAAGACAGACAGTGTTGGAGATCCATTGCAGCCAACATTCATTGTGGAGACGGCACCTGATTGATTGATTAAACAAAATTGCTAGCAGGGAGTCAAACCCCAGTCTCCCACGCGACAGATGGAGATACTAACCACTACACTACCAAGAACACAATGATAGTTACACAAACATTAATTATGTAGTCAAAAGGAAGTAGGCATCACGTGACCAGCCACAAATTTTTGTGTATAGCGACTCGTACTACTCACAAAATTTTGTGTATAGACACTCCGTTTTTTGTTTTGTGGGAGACGGTCGAAGTTGGATGAGGAGTCATGACAGATGAGAAATACAAAATAAATGTTCAGAGTATATTTTGATAAGATGTTTGTCAGAAGACAGAGGAGGAGGAAGAGGGTATGTTTTATGACCATGTGATCAAATTTTGTTTGCAGTACCCAGTTTTTTTTTTTTGTTTTTTTTTAACAACACTGACTTTTTTTTTTTTTTCAAAGCTGACTGCTACTACATTTTCTTGATATTCTTAAACAAGTGAATCGGTACAATTATCTCGAAACAGTCTTAAGATCTTATGGGAGGTGCCTTGAAGAAATTAGACCAAGAATCACTATGGCAAAGGTAGGCTTTTTCAAGATAGAAAACACAGTGCCCAATAAAAAGATGTCATTTACAACGAGAAAAAGAGTGTTGAGGTGCTATATAGAACCTGTACTTGTGTATGGATATGAAGCATGAATGATGAGCACACAGGCTGAAAAACATATAATGGCAGTGGAAATGTGGTTTCTGAGGAAAATGCAAAGAATACCATGGACAAGCAGAAAAGCCAATGACAAAAGGCAAATGAAAACCGTAAACTAATGAAAGAAATTAGACGTAGACAGTCAAATTTTATTGGGCACATTATGAGAAGAAATAAAATGGAGAACTTAATGACAACTGGCAAGATTGAGGGGAAAAGAACAGTAAATACCTGGATAGCTTGACAACATGGCATGGTCGGGACAAGAACACAGAGCTGATCCCAGCTTTCTAGGACACAGGACCAGCTTTCTAGGACACAGGACCAGCTTTCTAGGACACAGGGCCAGCTTTCTAGGACACAGGGCCAGCTTTCTAGGACACAGGACCAGCTTTCTAGGACACAGGACCAGCTTTCTAGGACAGGGGACCAGTTTTCTAGGACACAGGACCAGTTTTCTAGGACACAGGACCAGCTTTCTAGGAGACCGCTGTTCTGTCCAGGAGGTCTCTCTTGTGCCAACAGTTTGACTAATGTCCTGGCTTTTCTCGTCCCCACAGAGATTAATTGGGGGACAGTGTGGAGAAGGGGTCACACCGCTGCCTAGTGCTTCAATGTCATGAGTTTGTTTATGGACTCCAGCATTCGGTTTATGGGTGCAGTTTTTCCGGACACCCCTGGGGTCTTCACTGGAACTACACAATTCATGCTGTATGGGATGTTTTCGGCAAACTGCTATATAGATGAGACTGAGCTACATGCAATGCAATTGATCTTCTTGCCTTTAAATCTACAAACCCCAGTTAAACAGGTCCCGAGTAATTCTTGTCCTAATTAACTTCATTAATATCCTGGTATTTGTCCCCACAGAGGTAATGAGTATACTGGAATTTGTTTTCCTCATTAAGTTAATTAATCTTATTGAAATTTGTTGTTTCCGCAGAGTTAATTAAATCCTGATATTTTTTGTCTCCAAAGAGTTAAATTAAGTGGAGAGTGGAAAAGAAGAAGCAACAAAGACATTTATCATCTGTTTAAGTCCCCGCTAATCACTGGTATCATGAAGGCTAATAGACATAGACTGCAATGGCTGGGGCATATAGAAAGAATGGAAGATAGTAGGGAAACAAAACTCGCTTACACTCAGAACATGCTTGCTTGTGTTCGCTGGCTGTGAACTCCAGTGTGAAGTCCTGTATGTCAGATGAAGACATCCTGTTGTTCAACATCAGTGTGATGTTATACAGGACCTGAGGTTTGCGTGAGTATCTGTTGTCCCATGTCTGGCTTATTGGTGTGCAGACTAGTGGTTCCTCGTCGTGAAGGCAGATACTCTCCGACTTCGGAGGAACTCAGGAAATAAATGACCGTAGACCCCAAGGTAGACCAAGAAGATGGTGGAGAGATAATATACATACAGATCTACAAGCACTTGGAATCAACGACTGGCAAGAGAAGGTCAACCAGAGAGACGAATGGAGACGGCTTGTATCTGCAGCAAAAAACCTCAATGGCTCAGAATGCTGAAGAAGAAGAAGAAGAAGAAGAAGAAGAAGAAGAAGAAGAAGAAGAAGAAGAAGAAGAAGAAGAAGAAGAAGATAGAGTTAATATCCCACAGTGGAATTAATGCCCAGGTATTTCTTGTCCCCACAGAAAGGCAATGGTGATAATGCAAGTTCCCCTGAAGCCAGAAAGGCTATCAGACAGAAACTGGAGCGCTGGTTAAACAAGAGCATGAGAATCAAGATGACAGACGGAAGGACGCTTGTTGGTAATTGGCATTATAAATTGTAGCCAGGCTGTCTTGCTCATTGGGCATGCATTCTTCTGCCTCATCTGGAGCAGGCATTGTAGATTATAACTCTCCTCTCTGTCATCTGATTTAGGTGGAGTTGAAGTTAATGTTCTTTTCCACATCTTTCTCAGTCTTCTTTTGCCCCTCTTGTCTAGCATTTTCCCTTACTGATTATCTTATCTTGTATTTTCCCACATCATCATCACGTGCCATGCCAATAAACATGGACGGTCATGTTTCGCCATCTCACACAATCACCAAAGTCGTGGATGAGTTCCATGTTCTTGTTTCGGCCATGTCGTATGGCCAAGCCATTCAGATATTTACTTTTCTGCCTTCCTCTTGCCAGTTGTCACCAAGTTCTCCATTTTATTTCTTCTCATAACGTGTCCAACAAAATTGTGACTGTCTACGTCTAATTTCTCTAATCAGTTTATGGTTTTTATTTGTTTGTTGTAGGAGTTGAGGAAGGCCAAT
Organism: Cepaea hortensis; assembly: GCA_963921405.1. Lineage (NCBI taxonomy): Eukaryota > Metazoa > Mollusca > Gastropoda > Stylommatophora > Helicidae > Cepaea > Cepaea hortensis. The sequence continues at coordinate 230,238,197 of OY992876.1, forward strand.
GAGGAAGGATGTACAAAAGGCTGCCAGGCAGTGTGCGAATGACTATTGGATCAAGTTATGTGAGTCCATTCAAATCACAAGTGATAAGGGAAACATCAGAAGCACGTATGAGGGGATAAAGAAATCATCACTGATAAGAAACAGCAGATAGATAGATGGGTCGAGCACTATTTAGAGCTTTACTCAAGTGAGACCAAACTAGCGATGATGCCCTCAACGCCATAGAGGCCCTGCCAACTCTTGACCGCCTGGACACACTTCCCACTATAACAGAAGTTAAGTGTGCTATAAATGAGCTTGCATCTGGCAAGGCTCCAGGTAAGGATGGGATTCCAATAGAGGTAATCAGGAGTGGGCAAGACACACTCGCTCTACAGATCCACCAGCTAATAGAGCTATGCTGGCGAGAAGGACAAATCCCACATGATTTCAAAGATTCAAGCATCATAACGCTGTACAAGAACAAGGGAGATCGGAGCGACTGTAACAACTATAGGGTTATCTCACTTCTGTGTATTGTTGGGAAAGTATTTGCCAGAATTGTTCTGCGCAGACTTCAAGTCCTGGGAGATCAAGTCTACCCCGAATCACAGTGCGGCTTCCGTCAGAACCGGTCTACCATTGATATGATATTCTCATTGCGACAGATGCAAGAAAAATGCCGGGAACAAAATCAGCCACTGTTTATTGCCTTCATCGACCTCACAAAGGCATTCAATTTGGTCAGTCGTGAGGGTCTGTTCAAAGCACTAAAGAAGATTAGCTGCCCACCAACTCTTCTGTCCATTGTGGAATCGTTCCACACAGGCATGAAGGGTATAATCAAGTTTAATGGCTCAACATCAGAAGAGTTTGAAATCAAGAGGAGTTAAGCAAGGTTGTGTACTATCCCCCGCCCTCTTTGGGATATACTTTTCACTTCTACTGAAATATACCTTTCGTGATCAGGATGACGGTATATACATTCACTCACGCTCAGATGGTGGCCTCTATAATGCTCAGAGATTGAAGACCAAGACCAAAATTAGGAGGGTACTAATCAGAGAGTTGCTTTTTGCGGATGATGCTGCGATTACGACCCACTCTGGGGAAGAATTACAACATCTACTATCTGCATTCTCCAATGCTTGTTCTGAATTTGGTTTAACAATTAACAAAAAGAAGACACAGATTATGTCACAAGGTGCACATGGTGTACCATCAATCTTTATTGACGACGCCGAACTGGAGATAGTAGACCATTTTACATATCTAGGATCAGAGGTAAATAGCAAATTATCCCTCGATCAGGAAATCAACATCAGGATTGGCAAGGCAGCAACAACAATGAACATGTTAGCAAAAAGAGTCTGGGAGAACAGGAAGCTTACTGCCAAAACAAAAGTCCTCGTCTACCAAGCCTGTGTCCTTAGTACTCTTCTTTATGGCAGTGAAACCTGGACAACTTACTCACGCCAAGAGAAACGTTTAAACAGCTTTCATATGCGGTGTCTGCGAAGAATACTTGGTATTAAGTGGCAAAACAAAATCACAAATACTGAAGTATTGGAAAGATCAGGTTGTGTGATGGTGTATTCCATGCTCAGTCTTCGTAGACTTAGATGGATAGGACATGTTAGGAGGATGGATGATGGTAGAATACCAAAGGACATCTTTTTTGGTGAATTACAGACGGGTAGGAGATCTCAGGGTCGGCCTCTACTACGATACAAAGATGTGTGTAAGCGGGACATGATTGATACAGGCTTAGATAATGCACATTGGGAGCAAGTCGCCGCTGAACGTGTTGCATGGAGGGCAAACATCAAAAATGGAATAAAGACAAAAGAGAAAATGATTGCAGATAAAGCACACACACAGCGTGAGAGACGTAAGATGGTGCACAATGGTGAAAATGACCATGTTTTCACATGCATCTACTGTGGGCAAACATTTGCAGTAAGAATTGGCCTTACCAGCCACACTCGCCACCGCCATGGGTCGTAGTTATTAAGCCTTTTTGAAGCACAATGTACCAAACTATCGTCTGTCAAGACGGAAAGGTGCCAATGTAGTGTAGGAGTTGCTCATTGATTTTTGTTATCTGTCCATAGTATTCTTTGCATTTTCCCACATAAGGCTAATTTTTCTGTATCACCTCATCTGTTGATACTCTTCCTCTTCTCCCTGTCACCTTCCAATGGAGCATAGGCCATGAACCAACTCACGCCATTGAGTATGCTCAGGCAATTCGAGATGGGCTGGGTTCAAAGACAGTAGGTGGAGTGGAGTCGCTGAGGTGGTCAAGGCTGACAGATATCAGTTTTCATTTTTGTGCCAGACCACGTGAGTGTAGAAGGAAATTAACCATTGCTAGGCTGGTGATCTGGGTTACTGTAGACAGCAGACGAGCAATGGACCGGGCTGATATAGTGAGTGTAGAAGGAAATTAACCATTGCTAGGCTGGTGATCTTGGTTACTGTAGACAGCAGATGAGCAATGGACTGGGCTGATATAGGAAATGCCGTCAGAGAGGCCAGGCAAATATACGAATCAAGCAATGATTGAGCAGACTGCAAGAACGTCAAGTCACAAGGGGTAAAGCCAGACAGGATTACTGTGCAGGGAGCCAAAGAACGAACAAACGAACAACTTTATTTTCAAAGGGTCACAAATTGGGCACACAGGCCTGCTCTGCTCCACCTTGTTTCCTTTAATCCCAGAATGCTAATCTCATAGTAATTCATCTCCTCCACCACCCCTGCTGTCTTCCCCTGTTCACATACACAGTTCTGACATTCCAGGTGCCAATTCTGGAAGTTCCCCTAGGTGAAAGGAAGACAATCTGTGATCCAGACCCCTCTTCTAGTAGAGCCTCATTTCCGCTTCGGTGGCTTAGTTTTTCTTTTTTCTTCATCTGTAGATTTGTTTAAGACTGGTTGGAGTTATCACATAGGCAACTGCATCCGTTGTTAAGTTCTAGTATGTGTGTTCTAGTCGTTATTTGGGTGAAAGTGATTCATTTTTTACCAGAGTTTCACAAATTAAAATTATTGTTGTGCTTGGTGTATATTTAACGAGACATCTCATTCTGTTTCAGGAACGTTTGTGTGCACCGACTGTGACTGCAACATTATCATGGGCTCTTGCGAGGAGTACTTGAAACCCCCAGGTTTGTGTTGCTTTTGTTTATAAAATATCTGTGGGACCTGGCGGGGGAACAGATTGAGAACCTGTTTGTGGAAAGAATGAGATTGTGGGGAATCGGCAGGGGTTCTGGAAGAATCCCACAAGTGAGAGGGAAGACCATGGAAACTTTCAATCAGATATCGGTGGGAACGATTATTAGTATGACTCTTCACTGGCTGTTGAATTAGGGGATGGAGCGCATATGGGAATGTCCTGAGTGCAGTGATGTCAGTTCTTTGCTGAACTCAACTCAGTATAAAAGATCCTGTGGTGGCGTAAATGTTAAGGTGCATGCCTCCGTCCCGTGTGTTCAAAACCCTTCACGGCAGGGAATTTTTTTTTTCAGTTGTTTGGACTCTCTAGTTGACCCAGTCTAAAGTGAGTGCCAGGAAATGACCAGGAAAGTAAGTGCTAGCGGCTTGATATTGACAGCCACCAGCCACTGTATTGTCTGAAAGTGGTACCTTGAAATATGTTGGGCAGTACAGGCGGTCGACGTGATGTTGTCTACATCACCCCTTAGACGCCAATTGGTCTATAGAAACAGGGCTAGAACTATATTCTGTCTACACATTAAGGCTTCTTTATTTTCTATTTGTTTGTTTGTTTTTCTTTTTTTGTTTACTGTTTAATCCATTGCGTGCTGATTGGTAAAAGCAAAATATTGAGCTATCACCATTTAACCACTGCAGGTCACGGTGTGTAGAGAGGTCCTGGACTGTTTATACAGGGTCACCTTCATTGCAGGTCACCACCATGTACCCACTACAGCTGATGATGTGTAGAGAGGTGCGGGACTGTTTATACAGGGTCACCTTCAGTGCAGGGGGCCAGCGTGGCCAAATGGATTTGAGCACTGGCTCTTAAACTACCAGTGTGCTGATGCTGAGATAGTGGGTTCAGCCCCTACACTGGTCAGCTGGACTGACATATTGGCTTCTCGTCCTTGACTTGGGGAGTAAATTACAAGTACCCCAGAAGTCTGAGTAGGTTCGCCTGATGGTGAGGGGCACTGGTAATCGGGAAAGCTAATCCACACGTAAGCATAGTCCAGCGCACTACCCAGTAGTGGCAACTACTAGAAGTGGTAGCAAGTGTATGGACTGCGTGAGTTCAAGGCCAGCGAATGAGAAATAAAAACCCTTGAAAATCAATACCTCGGTAAGGGCACCAGTCTCCTCACATGAATCACACAACAAGTATCTAAACACAGCGGACAGACTCCATAGCCCACACATACATGGATCCTCAATGCTGCTTGTGGGTTTGTATGCTGCGCTGAGGCCCTCAAAGTGTGACCTGAAGTAGGAGGCGGGGTCACAAATGGATAGTTGTATTGTGTGGAGAAGATTGCTGTTGCAGCAGCCAATCAGCTGAAGGAGGAGGTGGGGTCACAAATGGATGTGTTGTGTGGTGAAGATTGCTGTTGCATGCAGCCATTTAGCTGTTTATCTAAGAAAAACAAGTCTCGTGGCAGGAACCTGATGTAGTTTATGTGCAGTGTGGGCACCATCACATTCTGTAAACCTGGATGTGGGGAGGAATAGGTGCCCAGTGGTTGTCTCCCCAGGCAAATGTCTTGAGGTGACATGTTTAACTTTGCTCATGCTGTTGCCAGTGCAATATCAGAACACTGACATTGGTGCACTCGTTGTTTATCTTACTGCATGTCAACAGTATGTGATGTCCTGTGATTTCAGATTCTGAGCCCAGAGAGGACCCGCGTATCCTGGGATTAGCCATGGTGCCTGGCAAACATATTGTGTCCATAGAAATTGATGACACATCTACGCCAGAAGAAGGTAAGGGTCTCTCTCTCTCTCTCTCACTCTCTCTCTCCCTCCCTCCCTCTCTCTCTCTCTCTCTCTCTCTCTCTCTCTCTCTCTCTCTCAGCTTCCTTCTTACCAGTCTAAAAGTTCTAGCCAGTATGAGGTAGAAGCACAGCTTTACACCTTCAAGGGGCTGAATTTTGTAGGCTTGAGCACAGCTTTACACCCTCAAGGGGCTAAGTTTGGTGAGAACACCAAACATGTATCATGATCCCTCTCTCGGCCTGCCTAGTTTACTCTAGAGGAAAGATAACACTAATACACCTGGAACAAGGCCAACTGCAGAAGTTGCCGGATCAGCAAAGCAATGCTCTCTGCCCGTCGGAACCATTCTAGACCAGTTGCCGACCAAGGCTTAGGGCCCGGTCTGCCCTACCACACCATTTAGTCTTTAGGTTGCATTTCCTCGCACCAAGATAAGGTTTGTACCCTCCCAATTGCACTCCTCCGTCTGAAGCCGTTCACACAATGGGGTGTCGGGTTTGATGAACGCCGCCCGCCATCCAGTGCTAACAGAAAGCAGGTAGTACAGTCTACTGTCATATGGTATCTCAGTCATTTCTATACGACAGTAACAGTTACAGGTAGTCGCATAGCAGATGCTGCCTTTGGGGTGTTACATGTTAGACCATCACATATTTGAGGCCTGGCAGAGGCCTGTCCAGTTATACTGTCCACAAGTGTTCTCAGGTCTGACCTATACATCTTTTCTTCAGCTCTAGGTTGACTCGTATTTGTCTAGTTCTCGCCATCAGCTCTTGGTTGACTGGTACTTGTCCAGTTCTCTCAGTTCTTTCCATCAGTGCTTGGTTGACTGGTATTTGTCCAGTTCTCTCAGTTCTTTCCATCAGTGCTTGGTTGACTGGTATTTGTCCAGTTCTCTCAGTTCTTTCCATCAGCTCTTGGTTGACTGGTATTTGTCCAGTTCTCTCAGTTCTTTCCATCAGTGCTTGGTTGACTGGTATTTGTCCAGTTCTCTCAGTTCTCTCCATCAGCTCTTGGTTGACTGGTATTTGTCCAGTTCTCTCAGTTCTTTCCATCAGTGCTTGGTTGACTGGTATTTGTCCAGTTCTCTCAGTTCTTTTTATCAGTGCTTGGTTGACTGGTATTTGTCCAGTTCTCTCAGTTCTTTCCATCAGCTCTTGGTTGACTGGTATTTGTCCAGTTCTCTCAGTTCTTTCCATCAGCGCTTGGTTGACTGGTATTTGTCCAGTTCTCTCAGTTCTTTCCATCAGTGCTTGGTTGACTGGTATTTGTCCAGTTCTCTTAGTTCTTTCCATCAGCTCTTGGTTGACTGGTATTTGTCCAGTTCTCTCAGTTCTTTCCATCAGTGCTTGGTTGACTGGTATTTGTCCAGTTCTCTCAGTTCTTTCCATCAGTGCTTGGTTGACTGGTATTTGTCCAGTTCTCTCAGTTCTTTCCATCAGTGCTTGGTTGACTGGTATTTGTCCAGTTCTCTCAGTTCTCTCCATCAGCTCTTGGTTGACTGGTATTTGTCCAGTTCTCTCAGTTCTTTCCATAAGTGCTTGTTTGACTGGTATTTGTCTAGTTCTCGCCATCAGCTCTTGGTTGACTAGTATTTGTCCAGTTCTCTCAGTCCTTTCGATCAGTGCTTGGTTGACTGGTATTTGTCCAGTTCCCTCCATCACCTCTTGGTTGACTGGTATTTGTCCAGTTCTCTCCATCAGCTCTTGGTTAACTAGTATTTGTCCAGTTCTCTCCATCAGCTCTTGGTTGACTGGTATTTGTCCAGTTCTTTCCATCAGCTCTTGGTTCTCTGGTATTTGTCCAGTTCTTTCTATCAGCTCTTGGTTGACTGGTATTTGTCCAGTTCTCTCTATCAGCTCTTGGTTTACTGGTATTTGTCAAGTTCTCTCCATGAGGTCCACATTGGTGATTCTATTGTACCATTTTAGTCCTTCTATTTTACACAGAAATCAATTATTGAATGTTTGTTGTTTATTTATAATTGATTTAGTTGTTCTCCATGTTTCTGATCCTTATGGTAGTGCAGATTTAATGTCAGAGTTAAATATTCTAAGTTTAGTGCTAAGTTTAATTTCTTTTGACATCCACAAATTTCCCAGTGCAATGAAAGCGCCTCTTGACTTCTGTAGTGCAATAAAGAAAATGCTGGTCAGCGTGAGCCTCGTAAGACCCAATCCGAGCCCGATGAGCAGAGAGGAGAAAATATCACCAGTCCTGTTTAGGGCTAGCTCAAAGGAGAACAAAGAAAGGAAAGAATATAAAAACTCGCAATACACGGACCTTAATTATAACCGATACTGCAGAATCTGGTTGAACGGGACTGAATTTTGTTTTCTCCTCGTAATTATCGGATTGGATTCTTATTTTGATACTTTATCTGGGCATGTTTCACGTATGTTGATTGCTTGTAGAACTTGTATTGCATACATGACAGTGTTCCCCCCTTGCCATGCACACTGTCCGAAGCTAATTCCTGGCATTTTGTCTTCAGAAGAATCTGACGGCACTACAAGAAACAACAGCAATGAGAGTGGGAACAGTGCCGTGGATACATCCGTCAGTGAACGGAGCATCAGTCTGGAGAGTGGAGCCGATGTTGTATGATATTGGAGATGTGTTGTATAGAATGGAATGGATGTTGGAGATGTGTTGTATAGAATGGAATGGATGTTGGAGATGTGTTATATAGAATGGAATGGATGTTGGAGATGTGTTGTATAGAATGGAATGGATGTTGGAGATGTGTTGTATAGAAGCGAATGGATGTTGGAGATGTGTTGTATGGAATGGATGTTGGAGATGTGTTGTATGGAATGGAATGGATGTTGTAAATCTGTTGTATAGAATGGAATGGATGTTGGGGATGTGTTGCATGGAATAGATGTTGGAGATGTGTTGTATAGAATGGAGTGGATGTTGGAGATGTGTTGTATAGAATGGAGTGGATGTTGGAGATGTGTTGTATAGAATGGAGTGGATGTTGGAGATGTGTTGTATAGAATGGAGTGGGTGTATTCTGATGTTGGTGATGTGTTGTTAGGAATGGATGTTGGAGATGTGTTGCATGGAATGGATGTTGGATATGTGTTGTATAGAATGGAGTGGCTGTTGTATTCTGATATTGGTGATGTGTTGTATAGAATAAAGTGGGTGTTGTATGCTGATGTTACGATGTGTTGTATAAAATGGAATGGATGTTGGAGATGCATTGTATAGAATTGAATGGATGTTGATGTGTTGTATAGAATGGAGTGGGTGTTACAGGTAAGATGAACTGTTGTGTGCTGTGTGGACATTTAAAAGAGAACTGTTCTAGATAGAAACTGATATTTATATTCAGTGTGACACTGTGTATGTTGTCTGACATTATGATGGTGATTTCATGTTGCACGCTGTAATATCACAGCTATGACTGCAGTTTATGTATGATATTTCCACAGTTATGACTGCAGTTTGTGTATGGTAATACCACAGCTGGGACTGCAGCATGTGTATGGTAATATCACAGCTGGGACTGAAGTGTGTGTATGGTGATGCCACAGCTGGGACTGCAGTTTGTGTATGGTAATACCACAGCTGGGACTGCAGTGTGTGTATGGTTATACCATAGCTATGACTGCAGTTTGTGAATGGTGATACCACAGCTGTGGCTTTCAAGTTTATGTCACGTTACAGCTGTGAAATATGCTGGCTATTATTTTAGTAAATAAATATGTCATATCATTTTCCTGTACCCTTTTTTATTTTCAAATTATGTGCTAATTATAATAAAATTGTTTCCCATGGCTTATGTTGTCTTGTTTTAATTTTCCCCAATACTGGAAGAGTCGTGTGAGAGGTAAGTTCACATGTGTTGATTGATACTCATAGAAAGTGTGGGAAAGATGCAGAACTCAGAGGAGACACCAACTTACTGACCTCCGGGACTCCACAGCTAATGACACATTCTGGAAGAGCTTATCCAAGAGATGGTGTTTCTGTGTTATTTATCTAAGAGATTGTGTTTCTATGTGAAGATTTACCCAAGAGATGATGTTTCTTTGTGAAGATTTATCAAAGAGATGGTGTTTCTGTGTGAAGATTTATCCAAGAGATGGTGCTTCTGTGTGACGATTTATCCAAGAGATGGAGTTTCAAGTTGAAGATTTAACCAAGAGATGTTGTTTTTATGTGAAGATTTATCTAAGCGATGGATTTTTTGTGGTTGAAGAATTGTTCAAGAGATGACATTTCAACATGAAGATTTATCCAAGAGATTGTTTCTGTGTGAAGATTAATCCAAGAGATGGTATTTCTGTGTGAAGACTTATCCAAGAGATAGTGTTTCTGTGTGAAGATTTATCTATTGGGAAAATAGTGATTCTACAATATGCAAGGATTTGGGAGTAATGATTGCCAAGGTCTGCCACAGCCTGATCCTGGGGCTACTCCGGACACCTACGGAACCTTCAGCAGCTGTAGCAGGTTCATCGCTGTCATAAAAGGTGCCAAATAGTATCTTGTTCCTGGCCAGTTGTCCTGCCACATGCACCCTCATACTCCAGGTGTCTGCAGTGTCCTGTATCTTGTTCCTGGCCTGTTGTCCCACCACATGCACCCTCATACTCCAGGTGTCTGCAGTGTCCTGTATCTTGTTCCTGACCAGTTGTCCCACCTCATGAACCAAGTGTCTGCAGTGTCCTGTATCTTGTTCCTGGCCAATTGTCCCGCCACATGCACCCTCATGCCCCAGGTTTCTGCAATGTCCTGTATCCCAGCCTCTTCTCCAGGGAACCCTGTAAAACCCACTGTGATGTTTAGTAAGGACCAAGTGTTTTGATCACTGAGACCTGAGGCTGTTCATGAGACAGTGCTCTGCTATGTTCGGGTCTTGTAGAATGTATTTCCCTATCTGCCGCCACTTGTTCCCAGTACAAGTTACTAATTAAGTCTGATGTCCTTTCCGTCTACTCCTATATCTTGAAGGCATGTTATTAATTGTTCGTGTTGTACTCTGTCAAAAGCTTTCTTGTAGTCTATAAGACATTCATATATATTTTTTCTGAACTTCTGTGTATTCTCCAGTCAACATCCTCAAACAGATAATGGCTTCTCTAGTGTCGCAACAGGAGATATTCCAACCAGCATTACTTAATTCTCAACAATCTTCTCTGTGCACGATATTTAAATGTACAGATAAATCCATCCAGCATGTGCCATGCTGATAAGCGTGGGTGGTCATGCTTTGCCATCTCACTCGATCACTAGAGTCGTGGATCAGCTCCGCGTTTCTGTCTCGACCATGCCACATCTACGTTTCTTGTAGGACTTGTTCATTGGTTTTTCTGTCTGTCCATGGTATTCTTTGCATTTTCCTCAACCACATTTCCACAGCCATCAGATGTTTTTCAGCTTGTCTGCTCATTGTCCACGCTTCACATCCATATAAAAGTACAGGTTCTATGTAGCACTTCAACACTCTTTTTCTCGTTTCACTTGATATCTTTTTATTGGTCAGTATGCTTTTCATCTTGCAAAAGGCTACCTTTGCCATGGCAATCCTTGTTCTAATCTCTTCAAGGCATCTCCCATCAGATGTTATGACTGTGCCGAGATAGCTGTACCGTTTCACTTGTTTAAGAATATGCCCATTTACTTGTATATTAATTACATGGTGGTGTTTCTTCCTTCCTAGTGACGACCATAATCGGTGTCTTCTTACAATTCAATTCTAACCCCAGTTGTTCACTGTGTGCAACAACTGCATCCACTAACTTTGCAGGTCCTGTTCATTGTCTGTAATCAAGACTGCATCATCTGCATATCTATAGATAAATAGGAATACAGTATTCTTAAACAAGTGAATCGGTACAACTATCTCGGAAAAGTCATAACATCTGATAGGAGGTGGTGCCTTGAAGAGATTAGAACAAGAATCATTATGACAAAGGTAGCCTTGCAAAATGGAGAACATACTGACCAATAGAAAGATGTCAACTGCAACGAGAAAAAGAGTATGCTAATCAGAACCTGTATTTTTGTATGGATGTGAAACATGGACAATGAGCAGTCAAGCTGAAAAACATCTAATGGCTGTGGAAATGACAGGCAGAAAAACCATTGAGCAAGTCTTACAAGAGAAAATGAAAACTGCAGACTGATTAGAGAAATTAGACGTAGACACTCACATTTTTTGGGCGCGTTATGAGAAGAAATAGACTAGAAAACTTTGTGACAACTTGCAAGATTGAGGAGAAAAGAGCAAGGGAATGCAAAGAAGTAAATATCTGGATGACTTGACCACGTGATATGGTTGAGACAAGAACACAGAACTGATCCACGACTCTGGTGATTGTGTAAGATGAGGAAACATGACCGTCCACGCTTACCGGCATGGCACATGATGATGATACTTTTAAGCATCTATTATAAAATAACGGGAAAAGTTGAGTTGAGCTAAGAACCGACATCACTACACTCAGGACATTCCTATACGCGCTCCGTCCCCTCGTTCAACAGCCAGCAAAGAGTCGCACTACTAATCGTTCCCACTGCTATCTGATTGAAAGTTCTCCTGGTCTTCCCTCTCAGTTTTGGGATTCTTCCAGAACCCCTGCCGATCCCCCGCAATCTCATTCTTTCCACATATTTATTCTCAATCTGTTACCCCACTTTTTTTTTAACCTGGTCCCACAGGCGTAAGACCACCTCTCCCTTGTCCATAGGTAATCTACCACCAAGAGGTTCCCTGCCAGCCTATTAGCCTGTTCATACTCCCGCATGGGCAGAGCAAAAATTCCACACAATTCTCACAATCTGTGACCTCTGAAGCGAGGTGAATCATTCCACACGAAACATTTCTTTCTCCACCTTACTAATCATACTTTTTGAGTCCGTAATGAATACAGTGTGTGTTGCAGTGGTCTCCTGTCCTCTAACCAACGGACTGTCGATGTTACTGCTTCCACCTCCATTCTGCAGGTCGTAGTCTCATATGCCAGACTCTCCTTTTTTAAGAATCGTCCATTAGCCTTCGCAATGAAACCCCAACCACCCCGTCTTTGATCCATCTGTGTAGATCACGATGCCACCTTGATGTGTATTACTCTGGATCAATTGTTGCACCTGAAACTGCGCGGCCCGCTGCCCATTCTCTGCACTCACGACCCTGTGTTACTATTACATTGTGCCAGTCCGTCCTGTCTCCCGGCACTTTAACCCACTCTTTTTCACGATTGATGGTCTCTAGATCACACACCTGGCATATAGATAGTTCTGCCTGTGCCATCCAGGACCTACCTTGTCTTAGTCTATGACCCTTGGCGATATCTATGGTCCCAATCTGCAGCAGCTCTCAGGTACCATTTGGCTTGAAGGACCATGTTCCTATCTGCCATTGTTGGTAGAGCCAGGATATGGCTCATGCATATAATTGGTGTGTCCTTTGTGCAACCCAGGATCACCCGAATTCTGTATGTGGGAAAAGAGCCAGGAGGAGACATGGAGATACATATCTGAATGGTGTTGTCGAGACAAGAACACAGAGCTGATCCACGAGTCAGGTGATCGTGAAAGATGGGGAACCTTGACCGCCCACGCTTATCGGCACCACACATGATGATGCTGATGATTTCCGTCTATGACGTCATCGAGCACAAAGAAAACTATTACCGGAAAAAGTGCACCATGACAAATTCTAGGGTTTCCGCGATGGTCGAGGATTGACTGTAAATTAAACTTGAACTAACGAACCGTTGTATACCCGAAATAACTTGAACAAACCCTAGGTCCCCATCGTTAAGGCTGAAATGACCATTGTTAGAACAAGGTAACGTACATTAGATCAATCGGGTGCGGGATGGATGGGGCAGTCTTTGTTTATATTTAGATCATGTTGGTTTAGTAGATACGGTTGTTGCACACAGTGAACAACTTGGGTTAGCATTAACTTGTAAGAAGACAGAGATTATGGTCGTCTCTGATTGATTGATTGATTTAGGAATCGACATCACAGCATTCGGGGCATTCCCATAAGCGCTCCGTCCCCATCCTCAGCAGCCAGCGAAGAGTTCCAACACCAATAGTACCAGTAGCAATCTGATTATATGTGCGTCTCACCTTTCCTCTAAGCGACGAGCATCGGCCAGATCCCCTCGTCACTCCACGCTGTCGCATTCTTGCCAGACTTTGGCGATCCATTTGCTCCTCCGTGGTGTACACGTGCTCCCACAAGGCCGCAACCACGTCTGCCTTGTCATATATCTAAACTCCACCAAGTTATGCAAAGCCAGCCAATCTGTCCGCCTGTTCATTTCCCAGCACACCGGCATGCCCCGGAGAAAAGATCCAGGCGATGCTTGTCACCCGTGACCTCCGAAGCGAAGCAAGCCACTCCGCACGAAGCCTGCCAGTCCTCACCCTCGTCAGCATGCTTTCTGAGTCAGTCACAATCACGATGTGTGTGTGTGTGTGTCGTATTCTCCATCCAGCGGAGAACCGCACTGACTGCCTCCACCTCCATTCTTAAGCTGGATGTTGTGGTATCATATGCCAGACTCTCCTGCACCAAACGTCGACCATTAGCTTTGGCTAGGAACCCCCAGCCACTTCGTCTCAAAGAAGAAAGAAATACCACAATGTAATATAAAGATGAAGGGAAATGTTCTTAAACAGGTGACTCGGTACACTTATCTCGGAATAGTCATACCATCTGATGGTAGATGCCTTGAAGAGATTAGAACAAGAATTGCTATGGAAAAGGTAGCCTTATGCAAAATGGAAAACATGACTGACTGACTGGCACCTGACTGTTTTGACAGACGATAGTTTTATCGTTTCTTTACTTATTCAGTCTCTCGGTAGAGATTTGTTCGCAGCAGACGAGCATAATCTTCGGCGGGCCTATTCTCGCTGGTCGCGAGATCCGCACAGTGGAAGTATGGGAGATTTGCTTGCAAATAGACAGGCAATATCTCCTGCGGTAGCTATGGCGGGCCTATTCCCGCTGGTCGCGGGGACCGCTAAAAGTCAGGTGGGGAGTCTGACGATAGTGCACGCTTTACACAGGTCCGGACACTTGTGGTTGACAGATGTGCGCGCCCTCATGGTCCGGGCTCGTACAAGGCCCTCACCTGTGGGACATGGCTGAATGCCTCTAAGCCGGGTCCCTTGGGTGTCAGGGTCTGGCCATAACTCGCCACCGGCTCGTGGAGGTGAGGTCTCGGAGGTTTGACGCTGAGCCGCCAGCGTCTGCAGCCTACCTTGTTCCAGACGTATTGGTTACCCATTCCTCTGGAGTACACAAGACTAGGTCAAGAGAGGGGTCATGTCGTTTGGGCGTCACATGATTCTCTGAAGCTCTGCCCAGACATTGTGATGGAATATTGGCCACATTCCACTCACATACTTTGGTCTGTCAAGACTGCAAGATGTCAACAAGTTTGTAAAATGTAATTATACCTCTCCATAACACAAACATCTGCCAAACATCTGGAAGTCAAAGACACTCAGCAAACACACAAAACTTAAAATCTTCAACTCTTGTGTGATTCCAGTGTTAACGTATGGATGTGAAAGTTGGAAATCAACGGTAGCTTTAGATAAAAAAAATTAGACAATTTTGAGAACAAATGTCTTAGAAGACTTCTAAACATCCACTGGACAGAATTCAGAACCAATTCGCAACTAAGACAAGAGACTAAGCAAGATACAGTATCCAATTTCATAAGAAGACGCCATTGGAACTACATCGGCCATGTACTCAGAATGGACAAGTCAAGACTCCCCTATCAAGCCCTCATATGGTCACCGGTAGGGAAAAGAAAACGGGGAAGACCAAGAGAGACCCTACGTAGAACCATCATTAGAGAAGGCTCATCCAATGGCCAAGTAAATATCCAAGATCTACAACAGGTAGCAGCGAACCGCCAAGCATGGAGAGACAGGACTTCTGCCCTATGCGCCGCCTTAGGCTCAAGAGGAAAGAATAACTAACTAACTAATAACACAAAGCCTGGGCTGAATTTAGAGACAATTTGTTGCCCATGCAGTATGGTCCCTCTCTCGACCTGCCTAATTTACTCCAGAGGAAAGGTAAACCAATACATCGGGAACAAGATAAGCTGCAGAAACCGGATCAGCAAAGCAATGATCTAACTGTCCGCCTTTCAGAGCTCCCATCCTAGATCAGCTGCTGACCAAGGCTTAAAGCAGTGGTTCTCAACCTTTTTTGGCCCGTGCCCCCCTTCACCATATTTTCAGAACGTCATCCCCCCCCTCCTATAAAAAATTTGGCCCGTGCCCCCCCCCCCCACCCTTTTCACCGTATTTTCAGAACGTCATCCTCCCTTTCATATTTCCTATCTAACAAAATCCCCCACCCCTATACAGTATACGTAAAAATGTAAAGTAAATACTAAAACAAGTCTAGACATCCACATAAAACATGATTTGTGGGTCTACTGACTTTATAAAATGAATTTTAGAAGGATGAGACGTACTTAACTGTAAAGTATGAAGGGAAAAACAATTTCAAGTAATCGGTTCTTGTATTAACGCGATCTTGAAGTGGTCTTCATCCCCCCCCCCCCTGGAAACCCTAAAATTCCCCCCGGGGGGGGGGGGAATTCCCCACCGGTTGAGAACCACTGGCTTAGAGCCTGGTCTGCTCTACCATGACATTTAGTCTTTAGGTTGCATTTTCTCACACTGGGGTAAAGCTTGTACCTCCCATTTTCACTCCTCCGCCCGAAGCCGTTGGCACAATGTGGGATGTCAGTTTGGTGAGCGCTGCCCAACATTCGGCGCTAACAGAAGCAGGTAGTACCATCTACTGTTATACGGTAGCTCAATCATATATGACTACGACCTGACATAAAAATGGAAAACACTGACTAATAAAAAGATGTCAATTACAACGAGAAAAAGAGTGTTGAAGTGCTATTTAGAACCTGTACTTTTTTATGGATGTAAAACGTGGACGATGAGTAGATAAGCACAAAAAACATCTAATGGCAGTAGAAATATGATTTCTGAGAAAATACAAACAATATCATGGGCAGACAGAAAATCCAATAAGCAAGTCCTACAAGAGGCAAATGATAACCGAAAACTGATTAGAGAAATTAGACGTAGACCATTTTCTATTGGACACGTTATTAGAAACAATAAACGGTAAAACTTGGTGACAACTGGCAAGATTGTGGGGAACAGAATAAGGGGAATGCAGAGAAGTAAATATCTGGATAACTTGACCACCTGACATGGTCGGGACAAGAATACAGAGCTGATCCACGACTCGAGTGATCATGTAAGATGGCGAAACATGACCGCCCATGTTTATTGGAATGTTGTCTTTTATCATTTTCTCGAAAGTATCAACAGCAGAAATGTGGTTTTAAGAAGAATATTGAAAATATCGTGGACATAGAAGAATATTGAGACTATCGTGGGGCAGAGAAGAATGTTGAGAATGTCGTGGACATAGAAGAATGTCGAGAATATAATGGACTGGGAAGAATGTTGAAAATGTTGTGGACACAAAAGAATGTTGAGAATATCATAGACAAAGAAAAATGTTGAGAATATCGTGAACAGAGAAGAATGTTGAGAATGTCGTGGACAGAGAAGAATGTTGAGAATGTCGTGGACAGAGAAGAATGTTGAGAATGTCGTGGACAGAGAAAAATATTGAAGAATGTCGTGGACAAAGAAGAATGTTGACAATATCGTGAACACAGAAGAATGTTGATTGGTTGGCTGGCTAGCGTGTTGTTTACTTGGTTGGTGGGTTCTTCGTTGGTAGATTGTTTGATTGGCTGGTTATTTGTTTAGCCGGCAGGTTGCTTGTTTGATTGGTTGTTTAGCTGGTTGGTTGGTTGTTTGGTTGGTTGTTTAGATGGTTGGTTGGTTGTTTGGTTGGTTGTTTAGATGGTTGGTTGGTTGTTTGGTTGGTTGTTTAGCTGGTTGGTTGGTTGTTTGGTTGGTTGTTTAGATGGTTGGTTGGTTGTTTGGTTGGTTGTTTAGATGGTTGGTTGGTTGTTTAGCTGGTTGGTTGGTTGTTTGGTTGGTTGTTTAGCTGGTTGGTTGGTTGTTTGGTTGGTTGTTTAGATGGTTGGTTGGTTGTTTGGTTGGTTGTTTAGATGGTTGGTTGGTTGGTTGGTTGTTTGGTTGGTTGTTTGGTTGGTTGTTTGGTTGGTTGTTTGGTTGGTTGTTTGGTTGGTTGTTTGGTTGGTTGTTTGGTTGGTTGTTTGGTTGGTTGTTTAGATGGTTGGTTGGTTGTTTAGCTGGTTGGTTGGTTGTTTGGTTGGTTGTTTGGTTGGTTGTTTGGTTGGTTGTTTGGTTGGTTGTTTGGTTGGTTGTTTGGTTGGTTGTTTGGTTGGTTGTTTGGTTGGTTGTTTGGTTGGTTGTTTGGTTGGTTGTTTGGTTGTTTGGTTGGTTGTTTGGTTGTTTAGATGGTTGGTTGGTTGTTTGGTTGGTTGTTTGGTTGGTTGTTTGGTTGGTTGTTTGGTTGGTTGTTTAGATGGTTGGTTGGTTGTTTAGCTGGTTGGTTGGTTGTTTGGTTGGTTGTTTAGCTGGTTGGTTGGTTGTTTGGTTGGTTGTTTAGATGGTTGGTTGGTTGTTTGGTTGGTTGTTTAGATGGTTGGTTGGTTGTTTGGTTGGTTGTTTAGATGGTTGGTTGGTTGTTTAGATGGTTGGTTGGTTGATTGGTTGGTTGGCTTGCTTGCTTACTTGTTTGGTTGGTTGTTTAGCCGGCAGGTTGCTTGTTTGGTTGGTTGTTTAGCCGGCAGGTTGCTTGTTTGGTTGGTTGTTTAGCTGGTTGGTTGGTTGTTTGGTTGGTTGTTTAGATGGTTGGTTGGTTGTTTGGTTGGTTGTTTAGATGGTTGGTTGGTTGTTTAGATTGTTGGTTGGTTGGTTGGTTGTTTAGATGGTTGGTTGGTTGATTGGTTGGTTGGCTTGCTTGCTTACTTGTTTGGTTGGTTGGTTGGTTGGTTCGTTCGTTCGTTCGTCGGTTGGTTAGATTAGCTTCCTCTGAAAGTGTGTCAGTTTGAACTCTTATGTACGAAGTATTGACGTTCAAATCCTCTGACTCCTACAAACGAAACTGCATCTATTGGAGTGAGCTTGCCAAAGAGGCTTGTCTCCACGCCCACTACCGAAGTACCATCGGTAAGGACCGTGTTGTAAAACTCGCCTCCCCCTCTCCAAGTTGAGAAACCAGCAATGCATGCCAGACCAGTACGACAATTTTCCATCTGCAGAAAGCCATGGCACTTCCTGCAACGTCGCCCAGACCGGGAATCCAGTATGTAGATGGATCTCATCGCGAAGAGCTTCTCTGCTCTCTTGGCCAAAGAGAGATCTGGATCCGGTCTTGCCACCTCAGCGGCCCTATTGATGTGGTATCTCCTTTGATGTTTACAAACGATTTCCTTTCCATTGATGTGCATCCACAGAAAGGTCCGATAATGCTCTCCGATGTCCCTCGTGACTGCTGAAAATGGTGGCGTCATGCACAGCTGTTTCCTGTTTGATCACCACCGCGCGATTGTCTCACGTGATTGCATGCACCAGAAAGCCAGGGTCTGTAAGTACGTCTGTGGCTGTCTGCTGTTGTGGCTGTCTGCTGTTCTGGTTGTGGTCGTGTGGTGTTGTGGTTATGGCTGTGTGCTGTTGTGGCTGTGTGGTGTTGTGGATGTGTGTTGTGTCTGTTTGCTGTTGTGGTATTGTCTGTTTGCTGTTGTGGTTGTGGCTGTCTGCTGTTGTGGTTGTGGCTATGTGCTGTTGTGGCTGTCTGCTGTTGTGGTTGTGGCTGTCTGCTGTGTGGTTGTGGCTGTGTGATGTTGTACTGTTGTGGCTGTGTGCTGTTATGGCTGTGTAGTGTGCTTTTGTGTATTGTGCTGTTTTAGCTGTGTGCTTTTGTGGTGCTGTGCTGCAATGACTGCGTGCTTTTGTAGTATTGTGGCTGTGTGGTCTTGTGCTGTTGTTCTGTGTTGTTACTGTATCTTCAGTCTATGTCTTCATCCTGCGGCATCAGTCTAGGTCACTAGTCTATATCACCAGTCTAGTGCATTAGACTATGTCATCATACTAATTCTGTCCCTATCTACTATCTAGCGAAACCACAGCCAAGGGAACGGGCTTGGTAGAATCAGCGGGGAAAGAAGACCCTGTTGAGCTTGACTCTAGTCCGACTTTGTGAAGACACATGAAGGGTGTAGCATAGGTGGGAGCGCAAGCGCAATTGAAATACCACTACTTTTATCGTTTCTTTACTTATTCAGTCTCTCGGTAGAGATTTGTTCGCAGCAGACGAGCATAATCTCCGGCGGGCCTATTCTCGCTGGTCGCGAGATCCGCACAGTGGAAGTATGGGAGATTTGCTTGCAAATAGACAGGCAATATCTCCTGCGGTAGCTATGGCGGGCCTATTCCCGCTGGTCGCGGGGACCGCTATAAGTCAGGTGGGGAGTCTGACGATAGTGCACGCTTTACACAGGTCCGGACACTTGTGGTTGACAGATGTGCGCGCCCTCATGGTCCGGGCTCGTACAAGGCCCTCACCTGTGGGACATGGCTGAATGCCTCTAAGCCGGGTCCCTTGGGTGTCAGGGTCTGGCCATAACTCGCCACCGGCTCGTGGTGGTGAGGTCTCGGTGGATTGACGCTGAGCCGCCAGCGTCTGCAGCCTACCTTGTGCCAGACGTATTGGTTACCCATTCCTCTGGAATACACAAGACTAGGCCGAGAGAGGGGTCACATGATCTCTGAAGCTCTGCCCAGACATTGTGATGGAATATTGGCCACATTCCACTCACATACTTTGGTCTGTCAAGACTGCTAGGTGTCTACTTACATACTAATTCATTAGACTACGTCATCACTCTATTTCATAAGCATACATCATCAGTCTAGTTCAGTAGCCTACGTTATCAATTTAGTTTCATTAGCCTACGTTAACAGTCTAGTTCAGTAGCCTACGTTATCAATTTAGTTTCATTAGCCTACGTTAACAGTCTAGTTCAGTAGCCTACGTTATCAGTCTAGTTTCATTAGCCTACGTTAACAGTCTAGTTCAGTAGCCTACGTTATCAGTCTAGTTCATTAGTCTACGTCAACAGTCTAGTTCATTAGCCTACGTCATCGTACTAGTTCAATAGCCTACGTTATCAGTCTAGTTCATTAGTCTACGTCAACACTCTAGTTCATTAGCTTACACCATCAGTCAAGTTCATTAGCCTGCGTCATCAGTCTCGTTCATTAGCTTACGTTATCAGTCTAGTTCATTAGTCTACGTCATCAGCCTAGGTCACTATTTCACTGCCTACAGCCTAGGTCATAATTTCAATGTCTTTAACCTAGGTCACTATTTCTATCCCTCCAGCCTGGATAATAATTTCTATGTTTTTAATCTAGGTAACTATTTTCATCCATTCAGCCTAGGTCATCATTTCTGTCTTTAACCATGGTCACTAATTATATGCGTACAGCCTAGGTCATAATTTATAAGCCTTTAATTTAGGTCATTCGGTTCTACGTATCCAGCCCAGTTCAGTCGGTCTAAGTATCCAGCCTAGGTCATAGGTTCACGTCTGCAGTATGTGCCATAGTTGCGCCATCGTCCGTTGATAATATGCCAATGAACT
Source organism: Cepaea hortensis (assembly GCA_963921405.1). Classification (NCBI taxonomy): domain Eukaryota; kingdom Metazoa; phylum Mollusca; class Gastropoda; order Stylommatophora; family Helicidae; genus Cepaea; species Cepaea hortensis. The sequence continues at coordinate 230,258,806 of OY992876.1, forward strand.
GGGCTTTGTGTCACACGAATGTGTTTACACAGAACACGTGATCTCCCCCAGATAGAACATAAACATACGCCAAGCATCACAAAGTACGAAACAGCCGAAGGAACACAACATAATCTGTGTCCCATTAAACATCTTTCGACCTGTAGCTGTATTTAAAGCTTTGTTCGGCCGGCTTAGGTAATCGGCCTGGGAATGCAGTCTCCACCCTTTGATCATACAAAGAAATTTGAGTTAAGAGCCGACATCAGCGCACTGGGGACATTTCCATACCTGCTCCGTCCTCATCTACAACAGCCAGCGAAAACTCCCAATACTAATGGTACCAGTTGCAGCCTGATTATGTGTCCGTCGAGCCTTTTCTCGGAGTTCTGAGTATCGGCTAGATCCTCTGCTGTCCCTGCCAAACCATTCTCTCCAAGCCGTGATGGTTTGTTGGTTCTTCAGTACTATACATAGAATATCTAAGGGTCCCTACAAGATCTGCCATATCATGCACTAATACCCCACCCAGTGATGTATACCCAGCTAATCTGTCCACCTGCTCGTTTCCCATCACACCAGCTTGTCCTGGGGAAAAGTCCAACAGATGCTCTCTATTTTTTATCTTTGAATTAAAGCAGGTCGCTCTGCACTAAGCATGCTTGTCTCTTTTAAACAAATCAAAGACAGCGAGCATCTGCTGCAACTTTTCCCCAGGACATGTCGGTGTGGTGGGTTGGTAGGTAGGTAGGTAGGTAGGTATGTAGGTAGATAGGTAGGTAGGTAGGTAGACATGCAGGCCGGCAGGTAGATAGGTAGGCAGGCAGGCAGGTAAGTAGACAGGTAGACAGGCATGAAGGCAGGAAGATAGGTAGATAGATAGGCAGGTAGTTAGGCATGCAGGTAGGTAGGTAGGCAGGTAGGGTATGTAGGTAGGCAGGTAGGTAGACAGGCAGGAAGATAGGTAGGGTAGATAGGCAGGCAGGTGGGTAGGTAAATAGGTAGACAGGCAGGTAGGTAGGTTGGTAGGTAGATAGGAAGGTAGATAGGTGGGGAGAGAGAGAGAGTGAGAGAGGGAGCGAAAGAGAGAGCGAGAGAGAGAGAGAGTGTGTGTGAGAGAGAGAGTGAGTGAGAGAGAGAGAGAGAGAGAGAGAGAGAGAGAGAGAGAGAGAGAGAGAGAGAGAGAGAGAGAGAGAGAGAGAGTAGATCATTTTCGCAAGTTTTCAATTTTTATCTTCCTGGGCTGGACAAGCGTCTAAGAATGTACCCATCAAGAGGATAGAGGAGGGGTCGATCCGAAGAGAATGGTTGCTGCCTCTGGAGCGGTCTCGGCTGGCAAAGATTAGTTTCATCTTCGTGCCAGGGCATGCGGGAGTACAAGGAAATGAGCGGGCTGACAAGCTCGCAGGTGAGGCTACTGTGGAGGGCGGACGCGCCATGGACCAGGCCGACATTCTGAATGCTCTACGAGAAGTAAGACTTTTGCGAGAACCAAGTGATGACTGTGAATCTACAACAATGGCCAGACTGCTAGAGCAGCAAATTAAAAGAGGGGTGGCCAAACAAGAACACTACGCAGGAAGCCAAAGAAGATTGATAAACCAACACAGAACTGGCGTCGTTAGCCGCTACACGCTGCGGGATTTGCTGAGGAGGGGATCCGAGCACTTATGGACTGAATGGTTCGATGTGCAACGAGGATGATCTGTCGACTAACTAACTAACTAAAAAAGTACCCACTTTTGCTTTTGTTGCTCCGTTGACAAAGACTTCATTGGAAACGATCTCGGCATCTGTGAGGCGGTATGGAAGTATCCAGGGCGGGTCGCCAGCACTTCATGTTCTGAATTCTCGAATCATTTATTCATCTCATAAATATCCCTCTCTCCTTCAAAGAATCAGCTTCAGGTGTTCTAACATCCCCCTGCCACCAGATGAGGTACAACCCGGAACAGTTTAACCTTTAACCTTTAACCTTTAACTGATTCAATAGCAAACAATAAGTAGGTTTGGACCAAACACGGTACACAATCAAATGATCAAGTATTTTATGTTGGCGCTCGCGCGCTTTGAACTCATGCCTAGTCCACACACACTACTTCTAATAAGTGCTGGACTGAATTTTGTGTGTGGATTAGCTTTACCTATTTGGTGTGTCCCTCACCATCAGGCGGACCCACTCCAACTTCAGAGGTACTTCTAATTTACGTCCCCAAGCCAAGGACAATAGGTCAACATTTTAGTCCAACTGTCCAGTGTAGGGGTAGAACCCCTTACCTCAGTATCAGCACATCGGATGTTTATAAACACGCGTCTTATCCATTCGGCCAGCTGACCTACAACAAATATTATAATGTAAATTTCCGTTCCCTTAGCATTGAAATTGTGGAAGATACCACGAAATGAAACAAATGAGGCGATGACCCTAGTACGGTGATATATCGTCCTTCTGTCCCAATGAGAGGTCACATTCAGTGCTCACCGAATCAGTTAACCTGAATATGTTTCCAATAAATTCAGCAATGGCAGGATATCTTTTTAATGTACCGAAATCTGTTCATGATTTGACAGCTCCTTTCAGCAATGCCCGCTTCATGTCTCCTGCTTCGTCACATTGAGCATGTACAATTTACATACGACACACAAAGTTTGGCTCCACGGGTGAATGAACATGTATTTTATTTAAGATCCCCAGTGACTGGTCTTTGAATTAGGATACCTCCTCGACTTGGCTTGTTCCTAGACTGGCCTGGTTGCATAAGCCTTATGAAAATACGCTTTGTTCAAACACTTAGCCTAGATTTAGACCGGTAGAATATATGACAGCCCTTTAGGTTGTTGTATGGGGATTGCCTTGTCATTTTGGTAATTCGGTTTTGGATTTTGGAGTCAGATGTTCGTCTGGCTAAATCTATAGCTTGGCTTCTGCGTGTGAGCAAACGTGAGTATTTGTGTCTAACATTCTGCTCTTCAGATCTCTCTCTCTCTCTCTCTCTCTCTCTCTCTCTCTCTCTCTCTCTCTCTCTCTCTCTCTCTCTCTCTCTCTCTCTCTCTTTCTCTCTCTCTCTCTTTCTTTCTTTCATACATTATTTCATTTATACAGCACGTATGAGGCTAACCGAGAACAACAACAACAACAATATCAATGTATACATTATAAAGTCATGGGAAATGTACAATAACCATTAATACACGACTCTCTAATATTATTTACTAGCTGACCCGGCCCTGCTTCGCCCAGACCCTGGTGGGGATCATCTCATTTAATTCATATAAGTAATCATATAAGTTCCCGACTATCTACCTGTCTGTCTGTCTTCTATCTGTCTGTCTGTCTGTCTGTCTGTCTGACCCGACCTGACTTCGCCCTGCCCCTGTTGGGGAGCATCTCATTTAATTCATATAAGTAGTCATATAGGCTCCAGTTCCCGACTGTCTGTCTGTCTGTCTGTCTGTC
>OY992876.1:230267241-230304741 GCA_963921405.1 Cepaea hortensis
ACGCTCAATGTCTGTGGTGCACTGTACGCTCAATGTCTGTGGTGCACTGTACGCTCAATGTCTGTGCTGCACTGTACGCTCAGTGTGTGTGCGGTACTGTACGCTCAATGTTTGTGCTGCACTGTACGCTCATTCAGTGTTTGTGGTGCACTGTACGCTCAGTGTGTGTGCTGCACTGTACGCTCAATGTTTGTGCTGCACTGTACGCTCATTCAGTGTTTGTGCTGCACTGTACGCTCAATATTTGTGCTGCACTGTACGCTCAATGTTTGTGGTGCACTGTACGCTCAATGTCTGTGGTGCACTGTACGCTCAATGTCTGTGGTGCACTGTATTCTCAATGTCTGTGGTGCACTGTACGCTCAATGTCTGTGGTGCACTGTACGCTCAATGTCTGTGGTGCACTGTACGCTCAATGTCTGTGGTGCACTGTACGCTCAGTGTGTGTGCTGCACTGTACGCTCAGTGTGTGTGCTGCACTGTACGCTCAATGTCTGTGGTGCACTGTACGCTCAATGTCTGAGCTGGACTGTACGCTCAATGTCTGTGGTGCACTGTACGCTCAATGTCTGTGGTGCACTGTACGCTCAATGTCTGTGCTGCACTGTACGCTCAGTGTGTGTGCGGCACTGTACGCTCAATGTTTGTGCTGCACTGTACGCTCATTCAGTGTTTGTGATGCACTGTACGCTCAGTGTGTGTGCTGCACTGTACGCTCAATGTTTGTGCTGCACTGTACGCTCATTCAGTGTTTGTGCTGCACTGTACGCTCAATATTTGTGCTGCACTGTACGCTCAATGTTTGGGGTGCACGGTACGCTCGATATTTGTGGTGCACTGTACGCTCAGTGTTTGTGGTACGCTTTCCACCTAGCCTTTGTGATGAACAGTGCACCGGAATAACTTGTTATGTTATGTGACTCTCCAGAAAGTTCGGCATCACTGTGCAGGCTATCAGCTACAGTTTCCAGGTAATGTATGAATAACGTAAATGTCCAGTTCAGGTCGGAGACATTCGTCCATTTGTTGCGTAGCTTCTCTCTCTTTCTTGCTTCCTTACACTAAATGTTTGCGTCTGTCTAAAGATGTAGTTGCTGCAGTGGGTAGTACCGAGGTCTAAGGGAGGTGGCGGGATCATGAGAGTAGTGGAGTCATCATGAGAGTAGTGGAGGTATCATGAGTGTAGTAGTGGCATCATGAGAGTAGTGGATGCATCATGAGTATAGTGGAGGCATCATGAGTATAGTGGAGGTATCACGAGTGTAATGGAGTGATCATGAGTATTGTGGAGGCATCATGAGAGTAGTGGAGGGATCAAGATTATACTGGAGGCATCATGAGAGTAGTGGAGCATAATGAGTGTAGTGGAGGCATCATCAGTATAGTAAAAGCATCATCAGTATAGTTGACGGATCACGACTGTAGTGGAGGCATCATGTGCGTAGTGGGGGGGGGGGGAGATCATGAGTATAGTGTAGGAATCATGAGAGTAGTGGATGGATCATGAGTGTAGTGGAGGCATCATGAGAGTAGTGCAGGGATCATGAGTATAGTGTAGGAATCATGAGAGTAGTGGATGGATCATGAGCGTAGTGGAGGCATCATGAGAGTAGTGGAGGGATCATGAGTATAGTGTAGGAATCATGAGAGTAGTGGAGGCATCATGAGTGTAGTAGAGGCATCACGAGAGTAGTGGAGGCATCATGAGTGTAGTAGAGGCATCAAGAGAGTAGTGGAGGCATCATGAGTGTAGTAGAACGAACGAACGAACGAACGAACGAACGAACGAACTTTATTTTCAAAGGGTTAAGAATTGGGCACGCAGGCCCGTCTAACATTCTGCCCTTCTATCACTCTCTTCCATACATTATTTCATTCACACGTCATTCAAGGCTAACAGAGAACAGCAACAATATAAAACTTATGCATTATAAAAGCATTGGCAAAATGCGAACATCAAAACTACACGATGCAGTAACATTAGATAATGGTCAGACACTTATTAGCCATGTGGAATATACTGGCCTACCAAAAGGGGACTGGCTGTTATACTAGGGTTTTGTTATTATTATTATTATCACTATTATTATGGGGGAAGGTAATCCGTACTGAGATAGTGTTCGAGTAATTTGCGATTATATGAATAAGGATTGGTGATGTCTTTTATTTCTTGTGGAAGATTGTTCCACAGCTGAGCTGCAGAGTACGTTAAGCTTGTTTTGTATAAGTCAATCCTAGGCTTCGGAATGTGTAATATATTTAAACGTTTACTGTGTCTAGCATTATATTTAAACAGTGGCCAAAGGTAATTTGGGGCATTCCGATGCAAGATTTTGTGAATTAGTTTAGCTTTATTGAAAAGCAGGCGTTTGCGGAGTGGTAGCAACTGAAGGCGTTTATACAGGCTGGGATTGTCAGATAAATGTTTGCTATAAATTAGACTCATGGCCCGTTTCTGGAGTGAGTAAAGTCGCTTGGTGTTTGAATTAGAACAACCGTCCCAGATTGTAGAGCAGTAGTCAAAGTGTGTCTGAATATGAGAAGTATAGAATAGTTTCCTTGTGTCCTCATCAAGGAAGTTTTTAATTTTGGCGAGTTGGTAGACTTTTTTCGCTGTTTGTTTAATGAGCGCTTGAACGTGGGAATTAAAGGTTAGGTTTCTATCAATGATTAGGCCTAATGTTTTGTGCTCAATTACACTTTCTACTGGCATGTTATCGATGTGAAGTTGAAGTGATGTGTGTGAGCTTAGAGTTTGAAGTCTTTGTCTGGTTGTTAATAACATTGATTTTGTTTTAGTGATATTAATTTGCATACGATTTGAATAGCTCCACCTAACTACATTATTTAATTCTTGTTGTAAAGACGACTCCAGTAAAATACCGTTTTCAGCGTTTGTGTACACTGTACAGTCGTCTGCAAATAGATCGCAGGACGATGAAAGATGCAAAGGTAGATCGTTAATATATATGGCAAATAATAGAGGGCCAAGAATAGAGCCTTGTGGTACTCCAATATTGAATGTAGTGGTTTGAGACAGCGATTTATTATGTGATACTACGTGCTTTCTGTCCGATAGAAAAGATGATATTAGAGTGACTACATTAGGACCAATTTTCATTGTCTCAAGTTTCTTAATTAAAATAACATGGTCTATCATATCAAATGCTTTCTTGAAATCAATAAACACAGTTCCACATAGACTGTTGTTGTTTATACTCTCGTGCCAATTTTCTATCATGTTTGTTAGGGCCGTATGGCAAGAATACTTTGGTCGAAATCCTGATTGGCTGTCAACAATAAGCTTGTTGCGAACTAAATACTGTAATGTTACTTATGGATGTGTTTTTCTAGTGGCTTAGATAGTGATGATAGTAAAGAAATGGGTCTGTAATTGTTCGGGAGATCATTGTCCAATGAACCAGATTTAAGAAGAGGGTACACTTTAGCGATTTTGAGAGCTGATGGAAAGTGGCCTTTGGTGAGACACTGATTATATACATAGGTTAGTGATATACTGATCACTGGCGCAGCACAATGGAGAATCCGGTTGCTGATTCCATCTAAGCCAGATGAGGTTGTGTTATTTAGGTTACTGAGGTAAGTGAATACTTCAGTGATTGTCATTAGCGGTATGTCGGAAAGAATATCGCGGGAGCATCTACTCTCGCAAAACGATGACAGCAAAGATAAGTTGCAAGGAGAATTAGGTATTGAAGCCTTCAACTGGTCTATGTCAGTTTGAAAAAACTTACTGAATTGGTCGCATGTAATATGATTTGATGGTAAGGAATTTCGGGAGTTATACTTGTTTGTCAAAGTGTTAATTGCCTTCCATATATCCTTACTATTTGTTTTATCTATTACTAAGTTCTTAAAGTAATTTTTCTTTTCCCGTCGTATGGTATATTGAACTTTGTTTCTAAGAGTACGGTATACGTTGAGATCCCGCTTTTTATGTGCTTTATCTCTGTCTCTCATAATTTCAAGTATTTCCTGTGTGATCCAAGGTGACTTGACGTGGTGTTTTACTCGAACTTCCTTGATTGGCACATGTCTATCAAAAACATCAATAAAGGTTTTCATCCAGAATTCCAAAGCATCATCCGGGTCAGGAAGCTGATATACATTGTCTAGAGGTGAACTGAGCAAGTCCTGTAAAAATGCGTTTTGGTTGAAATTTTTGTAACTTCTATATTTTACACTTATGTGTTTATGTTTAGGAGTTTTAATTCCTTTTTTAGACCACGTGCAGCATATTGGGTAGTGATCGCTCATTGCACAATTGGGTACGGTGCATTCTATGATGTTGTCTGAGCAAGTTACATAAATGTGATCTATGATTGTTGAAGATGACTTTGTTACTCTAGTAGCTTGTTGTACTATTTGTTGGAAATTGTATGATGCAATTATATTTCCCCATATTATGTTGGATTTGTTGGTGTCAATGTTAAAGTCTCCGAGTAGTATAATTTCTTTACCGGAAGCGAAAACCACATCCATCATGGTAGTGAAGTTTTCGTACCAGACGTGTCCAGCACTGGGATTTCGATAGAGGTAGCCAATTATCAGGGGTGTGCGGTTTTGAAGTTTTAGCTCTAACCAAATACATTCTATTTCGCAAGTTTCAAAGTCTAGCCTACGGTTAGCATTTAGTAAATTAGAAACATATGTTATTATGCCTGTCTCTTGTTTCCTACAGGGATCCCTTCTGAAAACTTTGTACCCTTTAATAGAGATGTCCTCATCTGAAATGTTATCGTTAAGCCTACTTTCACTAAGGCCGAATAAATGAAAATTTTGATTGAGAATAGATGATAACTCTGATAGCTTGTTAAATAAGCTGCAAATGTTTAAGTGTCCAAGGCGTATTCCTGACTTATTGAGCCAGTGTTGCCACTTCTCAGACATTTCATCCATGAAGAAAGTGTCAATTAGTCAAAGTCAAGCAAAAATACAAGATCATAAAAAAACACAATTACATTAACTTACAAAATATCAGTAATCCAAATCGATATGTAAATGACAATATTATAACGATATAACTAATTAGACCAACGAATATAATGCAAACACGGAACAAAACGAATTAAAGAACATACAACAAATAATTAACCTGAAAAATCTACTTCACAAGCTAAGTAACCAACTGTTATCCAACAGAATTAATAAATGACTACACAAGTCAATGTCTCTGTTTAAAGCGGAGTATCCCACACGGGAAATAAAACGTTAAACAGTAAGCAATTAAAGTTCAAGGAGGAAGCTCTGTTGCTGGTATCAATGCATATAGGGTTCCGTTTTTAATACATATCCTATCTCACAGGTCTGTATTGTAGAGACATCATAAGGGCTTGATTCAGTGCGGCAGGACTAAATTGCATCAAGTGTAGAAGTTCTGGACTCCAATGATGCGGAGCCTGTTGTCCACTTGGTCAATCATTACTGGCGTGAACTTGGTGATGCGGAACCTGTTGTTGCCCGCTTGTTCGCTCATAGCTAGCGTGAATTTGGTGATGCGGAACCTCTTGTTGTCTGCTATGGAGCCCACAGCTGTCTTGAGCTTGGTGTGTCAAGGTGGTATTACTACCGTGCGTGTGTACCGCTGCTTGCAACGAGGGTTCGTTGGAAGTGAGGTTAGGGAAATCTTCCTGGTAGTTATTTCCTTCACGTGTGAGGGTGGGGGTAGGAAGGAGAGGTTGATTTGTTCTTGGTAGCATGTGTGCACATTGAATGGCAGGCTTTCGGGGGTCAGACGTCAGCAGACGTTTATCTGGCGTGATAGGGGTATTTCGACTGGCTTCAATAGTCAATGTTCGTCGTGTTTGTGTGCTGGTCATGTTTTGTGCTCTCTCCGGATACTTGATATTTTTAGCAAGGAAGCTATTACCTAATGTGGATGTGTGGATCTGGTCACTGTACAGTCGTTTCTTTGGCGCGCCTCTTTGAGATGTAAAAAAAGGGTGTGTTGTTGATAAATTGTACATTATACTGATTACAGAATTTCTCTAGGGTGTTGTTGTTTATGTCGGCTAGTCGCCGTTCGGAGCCATAACTTGGTGGTATGATGGAAGAGAAAAACACTTTAGAATTGGGAAAATTATGGCATAATAAGTCTAGTAGTTTTCGTAACTGAAAAATTGTGATATTTTGGTTTCTCATAGTGTCATTAATTCCTATATGTATTGTAATCCTCTTCACACTTTCGTTGATTTCAATTCTACGTATACTGTTTGTTAGACTGTCTATCCCTGCACCAGGAAGTGGAATTGTTGTAGCTTTATCGGCGTGTGATGACGACATACGATCACTGTATATGCCTTTCAACAAGGAGTCGCCAATTATCAAATGGGTGCAGTCAGCTGGTAGTCTCTGTATGTATTGGCTTCTGGTACGGCTTGCACGTTGTTTTTGCCATTGATAATTATCCGGCTGTGGACTGCCTTCTTGAAGGTTACCAGCCGATTCTTGAATAGGCGGATTGTCTGTCAGCAATGTCTCGTCGTACTGATTGTCGTTTACCAATTGCTCTTTTGGTAGTTCAAATCGATTGCTGACTTTTACTTCTATGGGAAATGTCGAGTCCTGTTGACTGGCTTTGTCTGTTTGTTGATGTGTGTTCGTTGGCTGTATAGTTGGCGCTCCCAGAGATGGTTGTGTTGTTTCGAAGCTGTAAGTCTGTGCTAACTGATCACTAGTGGGCGCAGGTTGTAAAGTCTCAATAGTGTGTTTCAGTATACCATTTTCCTCTCTCAGGAGAGCGACCTCTGACTTGAGTTTGATATAGTCATTAGTTATCCTGGCAATCTTGTCTGTGTTTTCAGAGGCGGCGTCTAGAAGTATCTTCAAACTTGCCTCTAACCTTTCAATGTGCTGTTGACAACCGCATGAGTGTTGATCTGTAGCTGGGCTTTCATCTAGTACAGATGGTGCAATCTCAATTTGGTTTGAATTGTTTTCATTTGGTTGTATACTGTCCCCTAGGGGCCTCATCGAGTATTCAATGGCTAGCAACACTGGTTGGTTAGAAGAAGCTGCGTTCGAGCTGCTGGTGTGTTGAGTCGTGGCATGTTGGAGTATGTTGTTACTATCGCCTGATGCTGTAACGACTGCCGCTGCAGGCTGTGTTGATTTTATGGTTCTGTCTGACAATAGCGTGGCCGCTAGGCTGTGTTGGTTTTATGGCAGACACTAGCGTGCTGAAATCGGCGGGTGTGATTAGCGAGTCACTTGTTAGTTTCAGAGCTGCCTGCTCAATTTCAACAAACTGTGTCGCGAGCCACTGAGACATGACGGCGTTTGCCCCTTGTATTAAAATTTTATTCTGGGTGTTGTACAAATGCAACGTGTGTAGGGGAGATGATATTTTTACTTCCACCTCCGCTCCTTGTCGGTCTTTTCTATAGTCAACTTTGGCTTCATGGTAATAATTGACCAGGCATGTTCGAAATGCCTCGTAATGTATTGTATTGTTGAATGTGATAGAGATGCATCTACCGTCATCCATACATTTAACAGACAGCGATGGCGAGCTAAAACAGTTCTTAAGTTTGCTTTTCACTGCCCGCTCTTTGTTGAGTGTGTAGTTTCTTGTTACTGTAGATCGTAATCCACTTCGACCCTCAGATCTACTTCGCCCCCTTTCTCCCGCTAACTCCAGCACAGAAATTCCCTCCTCGACAGACATCATTACATTACAAAATATTAGGTTTCAACAAACACGGAAACATTGTAGCGCCGCCCACGGTTTAAATCCAAGTGATGTGATTGGCTAGTTCAAGCTATCACCGACGCGCCGCTGTTCCATGAATGATTTATCCATAGTGTTATTTAATACAATATTATTAGCATTTATATCTAACACTGCACATATAGCAACTTTAAAAGAAGTTCAACAGTTGAACGGCATCGTTGTGATCACAAACATATAAAATCCATTGCGTACGAATGTAGATAAACAGGAAAATTAATCCAAAAAGGAGAAGACCACACAAACGCGTCCTTCGTCGTGGGAAACCGGACTATTCTGGTAGAGGCATCACGAGAGTAGTGGAGGCATCATGAGTGTAGTAGAGGTATCACGAGAGTAGTGGAGGCGTCATGAGTATAGTGGAGGCATCATGAGTGTAGTACAGGCATCATGAAAGTAGTGGAGGGATCATGAGAAGAATGGGGGGGGGGTGCGGTAGAGGTGATAGAAAGACTAGATGAGGCTGTGGAAAGATCCATCGTCGTGGAAAGATCCATAGGGACGGTGGGAAGATTCAGGTGACGGCAGAAAGTCTTAGGTATTAAGGGAGTATAAGTAGGTGTGGGATTGTGGGGGACATCCAGAGAGTGTGGTGGGTAGACTCGGGCGTGATGAAAAGACCCAGTAGCATTGGAAAGACTCGAGTGGTAGTAGACCTCCGGGGCGGTGGAAAGACTGGAGTGGTGGTAGAACTCCGGGGCGGGGAGAGACTCGAATGGTTATAGAATTCCGGGGCGGTGGAAAGACTCGAGTGGTGATAGAATTCCGGGGCGGTGGAAAGACTCGAGTGGTGATAGAATTCCGGGGCGGTGGAAAGACTCGAATGGTGATAGAATTCCGGGGCGGTGGAAAGACTCGTGTGGTGCTAGAACTCTGGGGCAGTGGGAAGACTCACGAACCATGGTAGGACACAGGGACAGTGGAAAGACTCCAGTGGTAATAAAACTTCGGAGCGGTGGAAAGACTCGAGTGGTGATGGAACTTCGGAGCGGTGGGAAGACTTGAGTGGTGCTAGAACTCCGGGGTGGTGTTAAGACTTTAGTGGTGATAGAACTCTGGGGCGGTGGAAAGATTCGAGTGGTGATAGAACTACGGAGCGGTGGAAAGACTCGTGTGGTGCTAGAACTTTGGGGCAGTGGGAAGACTCACGAACCATGGTAGGACACAGGGACAGTGGAAAGACTCCAGTGGTGCTAGAACTCCGGGGCAGTAGGAAGACTTGAGTGGTGCTAGAACTCCGGGGCAGTGGGAAGGCTTGATTGGTGCTAGAACTCCGGGGCAGTGGGAAGGCTTGATTGGTGCTAGAACTCCGGGGCAGTGGGAAGACTCAAGTGGTGCTAGAACTTTGGGGCAGTGTGAAGACTCACGAACCATGGTAGGACACAGGGACAGTGGAAAGACTCGAGTGGTGCTAGAACTCCGGGGCAGTAGGAAGACTTGAGTGGTGCTAGAACTCCGGGGCAGTGGGAAGGCTTGATTGGTGCTAGAACTCCGGGGCAGTGGAAAGACTCAAGTGGTGCTAGAACTCCGGGGCAGTGAGAAGACTCGAGTGGTGATAGAACTTCGGAGCGGTGGGAAGACTCGAGTGGTGCTAAAACTCCGGGGCAGTGGGAAGACTCGATTGATGATAGGACTCCTGGGCAGTAGGAAGACTCGAGTGGTGGTAGGATTGCGGGGGGGGGGGGGGTCATGAGATGAGCGGGAAAGCTTGAAGGGGTTAGAGGCAGATGGAGGCCAAGAGAGAAGATGCTGGACAGTTTGGCATCGTGACATGGGGGAACATCAGTATCAGAAATGACTATCACCAACACCACAAGGAATAGACGAATGGGTAAGAACGTGTGTTCTTAACCATCCGGTGCGCTGATGCCGATGTTAGCTGTTCAACCCCTACACCGGACAGTTGGACTAAAATGTTGACCTATCGTCCTTGACCTGGGGACTAAATTACAAGTACCTCTGATGTCGAAGTGCGTTCGCCTGGTGGTAAGAGACACTGTTAATAGGGAAAGCTAATCCATACGCAAGATTCAGTCCATCACTACTACAAATAGTTGTGTATGGACTACGCTTGAGTTCAAATCGAGCGAGCGCAACAACAACAATAAAATAATCGTGTGAGATGACCAAACATCACCGCCCACGCTTATCGGCATGGCACATGATGATGATGATGATGATACATAGAACTGATAGTGTGAGATGACCAAACATCACCGCCCACGCTTATCAGCGTGACATATGATGATGATGATGATGATGATGATGATGATGATGATGATGATGATGATGATGATGATGATGATGATGATGATGATGATGATGATGATACATAGAACACAATCGCCCTCGAATGGTTGAACAGCCCTTATCCATTTTCAGACACCACAAGGCACTGCCCAGTGCGACCTCAGTGTCCAGCCGACATGCACCCGGAGCTGTCAGACGTCCTCGCCATCAAGGACGAGCCGACCAAGCAGCCCGTGGCCAACCCGGGTGACGTCAGCAACAACAGTGATGTAGATCGTGCAGACATGCTGAAAGCAAGGGTCACCTTCAATATTGGTGGGGTCATCTTTCAAACCTTTGCGAGCACAATAAAAAATGTTGACGTGGTGAGTATGCTGATTCTACTCCTCATCCGTCGACTCACAGTAAATTAGTAAGTAAAGGACCGTTTTTCACACCTTATGACGCATTGAGCGTGCAGTGCTTTTTACTGATCAATCCGCACTCAGAGTGTGATGTGGTCGGTATCACGCCGCCCGCCTTTACTTCCACAGGCTTTTCTGGTATAATTTTAGCCTGGGTTGACCTGGGGGTCACGCCAATTTTTTAAAAATCCTAATTGGCACTGCTGGGGATCGAACCCGAGACCACTGGGTCGTCAGGCAAGTAGGAAGTCACTACGAGGGCCCAAACATGGAGGGCAGGCGAGTGGCTTGCCACTACTGAGGGCCTAAACATGGGGTCGGCAGACGAGGGACTTGCCACTACCGAGGGCCCAAATACGGAGAGACATGAAATACACGGAGAGGAGAATCAGGAGCACAGAGGTAGAATATGGGGAAGCCATGGAGGCACCTGGAAGAGATCAAGAATGGACAGGATTGGAGCTATGTTATGTTATTTTATGTTATATTATGATACGTTATCTTATGTTATGCTATGTCATGTTCGGTTATGTTACGTTATGTTATGATACGTTATCTTATGTAATGCTATGTTATGTTATGATACTTTATATTATGTTATGTTATGTTACGTTATGTTTTGTTACGTTATCTTATGTTATATTATGTTAAAGTTATGGTATGCTATGTTACGTTACGTTATGTTATGTTATGTTACGTAATGGTATGTTTTGTAATATTATGTCATGTTATTTTATGTTATATTACGTTATGTTATGTTCTGTTATGTTGTAGTATGTTACGTAATTGTATATTATGTTATGTCGTGGTATGTCATATCATGTTATGTTACGTCATGTCATGTTATGTTATGTTCTGTCAAGTTATGTTATGTTATGTTATGTCATGTTATGTTCCGTCAAGTTATGTTATGTTATGTCAAAAGACGTCACTGCACATTGGACATTCCCATGAATGCTCAGTCTCCGACCGATGCAGCAACCATCCCACAGTGTTTCTGCTCGCTGTTCCCATGACGAGTTGATAATGGCCCCTCCCCTCTTTCCCTCGAAGGCGTCATTGAGGTGTTTGACCAGGCTTCACCCTCAGTTCCTGCAGTCTGGCTGGAGTATTTGTCTCCTCACCATCTGCCAGATGAGTCGGCTTGCTGCCTGTTCTTTGAGGATCTGTTCTCCAGGGGTAGTAGGGGAGAGAGAGAGAGACAGAGAGAGAGAGAGAGAGAGAGAGAGAGAGAGAGAGAGAGAGAGAGAGAGAGAGAATGAAAAGACGTGGAAGACTGGGGTCCGATTTGGAGGTGGGGTGGGGGGTAATGGTCAGAAGAAAAAGACGTGGAAGAATGGGGTCTGATGGGGGGGGGGGGGGGGCAGGATGGGGACTGATGGAGGTATTTACATAACAATACAATAGACAAAGGCGCTTTGGTACCACCAGGTAATATGTGGAAGTATGAAGCCTAGTACCACTGATAGAATATTGAACTCTGAAGGTTAAATAAGCTCTGAGGTCAGCATGGCTGAATGGATAGGATCGCTCGCTCTAAAACTTTCGGTGTGCTGATGCCGAGGTAGCGGGTTCAGCTCCTAAACTCAAATGTTGACGTCTCGCCTTTGGCTTGGTGACGTAAATTACAAGTACCTCAGACGTCGGCGTGGGTTCATCTGATAGCGAGGGACGCTGGTAACAGGAAAAGCTAATCCACACGCAAAATTCAGTCCAGTGTACTAGACGTATAAGCACGTGTATGGACTACGCTTGAGTTCAAAGCAAGTGATAGCAAAATTTTAAAAAACTGAATTCATATGTACTTGCGTATGGAGTAGACACATTGATAACGAATCAACTGTTACCAATAGACTACAAATATGCATCACCTGACGCCTGCATAGAATACAAAGTCTACAATGGTAGGACCGAATCTCTCACGTGGAGCTCAGGGACAAGACTTAACAGATTCCAGCCAATTAATATTCACAGAACCACTAGTAAAATAGCGGGAAAATATAATCAACGAAAAGAAAGGCTAGACGGACACATAATCTGACTGCTACTGGTACAATTAGTATTGGGACTCGTCGCTGGCTATTGCAGATGAGGACGGAGCACGTGTGGGAATGTTCTGAGTGCTGTGATGTCGGTGATTGACCCAACTCAACTCAAATCAACCAAGTGGGCTGGTCAGAAGAAGTTGTCGGAAAGTTCTCATCAACAATAAAGATCACATCAACAGACGGACTGAATACTGTGAGCAACTTCTAATTATAACCAGTCCATGAAGACCGCCCGCTCCCAGATAGCTAGCTTGTAGAAGAGGAACTGAATATCAACAACGAGAAACGATCTCAAGAAGACGCATATCAAACTCTTGAAGAATGGAAAAGCTGCTGGTTCACGTCGTAGCCCAGCACAAGATATTAAAGCCAATAGAAACGCCTCAAGTGAATTACTGTATAAATTACTTAGCACAGTCTGGTAGACTGAAGAAATACCAGCAGTCTGGGTTCTGGGCGAATAACTGTATACACAAAACCTACCTGCTTTTACCGAATTGATTATATCATCATCATCATTGACAATTGACATTGAATTCAAATGATTTTTCTATAAATTGTCTAAGAGCAAAAATGGCATTTGTGCATCCTTTGTGGGAAAAACAAAGGATGCACAGATGCCATTTTTGCTTTTAGACAATTTATAGAAAAATCAATTGAATTCAATGAAACACTCTACTTAGCCTTTGTCGACCAAGAAATGGCATTTGATAGAGTAGATAGAAACAAGCTGTGGGAAATCCTTAAACAATATGGAGTGGGTACACATCTAACAAACCTATGTAGAAGCTTATACAACAACAGTGAATGCATAATGAGAGCAACTGGAGGACACTCAGAACCCTTCACCATAGGATCCGGAGTACGACAAGGTTGTGTCCTGTCCCCTCCCTTGTTTATAACATATATAGACAACATATGTAAAGAAACCAGCCAAACAGAAACCACAAGAACACTGCATGACGAGAATACAGAAGAAGAACCATCTGCAAATTTAACTGTTAGAGAACTCCTGTTTGCGGACGACCAAGCACTAACAGCAAAATCAGAAGCTGAATTACAAGACCACACGAATAGTCTAAACGAAATGTGTAGGGAACATAACATGAGAATTAGCAAAAGTAAAAGAGTGGTAATGACTATAACTAAAGAAGAAAAAGCAACAATGATTTACCTAAATGAACACCCATTGAAACAAGTAAAGAGTTTCAAGTACCTAGGAAGTATTGTATTTACCAATTTACATGCAGGTGCGAGGCCATCTACATAAGTAGAACAGAGCGACAGTTACATAGCAGGGTGTTGGAACACATTCCGAACTGGGTGGACAAGATACTACACACAGAAGATGGTAGCCTAGGCAGGCCGACACACCGGAACAGTCCTGCTTCATCGGTCGCGAGACAAGTGCTCGAAAGTGGTCATGTGGTTGAAAGAGACAGTGCCTTCCGTGTGTTGTTAAACACACAGAGTAGTCGGTTGTTAAGGTTTGCTGAAGCTATAATAATCAACCTTCGTAAGCCGGCCCTGTGCAAGCAGAAAGACATGTTAGTCAGTTTAAAATTACCGTGGTAGACAATCGAAATTACTGTGCGAACATGTATATATTTCAGATTGAAGGATTTATTTAGTTATTTCACTTTATGTAGTGTGATTTCTGCAGTATGTACCTGATGAAATGCAGCGAAATATGCCAGGCAATAAATCGTGCAATCTATTGTTTGTGTCTTCGTTAGTCAAATTCACTACGGGAAAACATTGTTTTGAATACTCGATGTATCAAGAAGAGATAAGATCAGAAATGAAGAAATCAGGAATAAAGTGGGGGTTATAGCTGCACTAGATTTCATTCGAAGGCAGTAAGTCAAATGGCTTGGCCATGCAAGCAGGTTACCAACTAACAGTATACCACAACAAGCAATGATGTACAGACCAGAGGGACGCATAGGAAGAGGCCGACCACGTAAACGATGTTTATACTTCACCTCGACACCTCAAGGTACAAAAGGAACATGATGAGATGAGATGAGATTATTGACATAATATTTACGTCACTTTAGCCTGAATGTACCCTTCCATGATACTTGCCTCCAAGTTTGGCCTAAAAGATGTTTTCCTTCCTGCAGTTGAAGGAAGAGTCGTTTCAATCTCATTTTGATGTGGTCAACAATGAATACTTTTTCGACCGCGACCCAGAAGTCTTCCGTTCAATTCTCAACTACTGGAGAACAGGGAAATTGCATCTGCCGCTGTACAGATGCGGCCCATCTGTAAGTTGCTTGCTTAGTTGCAGAAATAAGCTTTCCAATTTCAATTAAAGTACACAAACTGTCTGCTTAGTCGCAGAAAAAAGTTTTCCAGATTCAATTAAAGTAGGCTCATTGTCTACTTAGTTGCAGAAATAAGTTTTCCAGATTCAATTAAAGTAGGTCCATCTATAAGTTGCTTACTTTGCTGCAAAAATAAGGTTTCTCGTTTCAATTACCGTCAAAAGTAAGAGTTAGTTATATATCCTTTACGGGACGTCGCAGTCAACCTCAGCTTGTGTTAACTGTTTGTGATTTCATGGCAAATTTACGTTCTGCAGTTTGCCATTGCTTACTGAACGACCGACACTCACACCATTGTATTTTTAAAAAATCATTTTATTTAAATTGGTACAACCGGTACACCGGTCAATTGGGCTAAATTGTTGACTTCTCGTCCTTGACGTGCGGACGTAAATTACCAGCATCTATGAAGTCGGAGTGGGTTCGCCTGATGGCGAGGGACACTGGTAATAGGCAAAGATAATCCACACACAAAACGCAGTCCAGTGCTACTAGAAGTTGTATGTATGGACTACGCAAGATTTGAAAAGCAAGCCAGCGCAAAAATAAAACCCTGTAGAGTGGAGAACGCCTAAACTGTAAATGGCGCAACTTGCCGAATTTCTCAATTATATTTGGTGTTCATCCACATTCTGTATCGGCTCGAAGTCAGCCACCCCTATTTTCTATATTGACTCTAGTCCCACTTTGTGAAGACACATGAAGGGTGAAGCATAGATAGGAGCGCACCAGCAATTGAAATACCACTACTTTTATCGTTTCTTGAAGATAGTGTCAGGCGGGTAGTTTGACAGTAGACCACGCTTATATAGGTCCAGACACTTGGTCAGCGGGTAGTTTGACAGTAGAACACGATTATATAGGTCCAGACACTGTGTCAGGCGGGTAGTTTGACAGTAGAACACGCTTATATAGGTCCAGACACTTGTGCCAGGCGGGTAATTTGACAGTAGAACACGCTTATATAGGTCCAGACACTTGGTCAGGTGGGTAGTTTGACAGAATACAGGCTCATACTGGTCCAGACACTTGGTTTGAGGCACTCAGCTGAGGGATATAGCTGAATGCCTCTAAGTCATATCCTTAGATATGAGGCCCTGGCTGCTACTCATCTCCTACTGCATGGAGGTGTGATGCTGAGCCAGCAGTATCTGCAGCCTACGTTGTTCCAGACGTACTGGTCACCCTTTCCTCTGGAGAAAACATGGCAAGGCTGAGAGAGGGATCATGCCGCATGGGCAACACATGTTCTCTCAATTCAAGCCCAGGTTTTGTGCGATGGAATTCTAGCTCTGTTCCAATTCACATACTTTCGTCTGTAAAGACGGCAAGGTGCCACTTACTTAATAATTAGATACAAAGGACCAGTGCCCTTACTCTTCGCTCTTCCTTGCGCCGTTCCTTACGTGTGAATGAGGATATATAGACGTGAGAGAGAGAGAGAGAGATAGAGAGAGAGAGAGAGAGAGAGAGAGAGAGAGAGAGAGAGAGAGAGAGAGAGAGAGAGAGAGAGAGATAATGTATGTGTGAGTAAATGTGTCTTTGTGTGTGATTATGAATGGGTATATGTGCATGCGATGGAGTGTGTATTTGTGAATTTTTGAATGGATGTATAACTGCGAGTTTGTGTAAAGGATGTATGTATGTATGTATGTATGTATGTATGTATGTATGTATGTATGTATGTATGTATGTATGTATGTATGTATGTATGTATGTATGTATGTATGTATGTATGTATGTATGTATGTATGTATGTATGTATGTATGTATGTATGTATGTATGTATGTATGTATGTATGTATGTATGTATGTATGTATGTATGTATGTATGTATGCATGCATGCATGCATGCATGCCTGCCTGCCTGCCTGCCTGCCTGCCTGCCTGCCTGTCTGCCTGCCTGCCTGCCTGCCTACCTGTCTGTCTGTCTGTCTTATAACATGGTAATATGCATTGTTTATGATCACAACATTCATTTAATAGCATTTTGTTTCCTACGTGAATGTAACATGCGCAATAGATCACTGGTGTGTGAAAGATGAGTGATTGGAAGTGCTGAATGTAAGACGGACCTGCGTGCCCAATTTGTGACGCTTTGAAAATAAAATTGGTTGGTTGGTTGGTTGGTTCGTTGGTTGGTTGGTTGGTTTGTTGGTTGGTTGGTTGGTAGGGTGGTTGGTTGTTTGGGTGAGTGTTTGGTTGATTGGTTGGGTGGTTGTTTGTTTGGTTGGTTAGTTGGTTAGGTGTGTGGGTGGGTTAGTTGGTTGGTTGTTTGGTTGGTTGGTTGGTTGATTGGTTGGTTGGTTGGATGGATGGGTGGGTTAGTTAGTTAGTAGGTTGGTTGGTCGGATGGGCGGTTGATTCGTTGGTTGATTCGTTGGTTTTGTGGAATGTTGATTGTTTGATTCTTCTTCTTCTTCTTCTTCTTCTTCTTCTTCTTCTTCTTCTTCTTCTTCTTCTTCTTCTTCTTCTTCTTCTTCTTCTTCTTCTTCTTCTTCTTCTTCTTCTTCTTCTTCTTCTTCTTCTTCTTCTTCTTCTTCTTCTTCTTCTGCGTTCATCCGGATTTTTTTTTCCGGATGTGACTGTGTTGTGCCTGTTTATAGCAGAGCTGCGTTCTTGCGCCGTTAGGCCGACACATCCGACTTCTGCGGGCATTTGTTGACCGGGTTAACCTTCCCGGTGATTGTTTGATTGATTCGTTGGTTGGTTGGATTGTTGATTGTTTGGTTGATTCGTTGGTTGGGTAGATTGTTGATTAGTTGGTTGATTCGTTGGTTGGGTGGGTGGTTGATTGGTTGGTTGATTCGTTGGTTGGGTGGGTGGTTGATTGGTTGGTTGATTCGTTGGTTGGGTGGGTGGTTGATTGGTTGGTTGATTCGTTGGTTGGGTGGGTGGTTGATTGGTTGGTTGATTCGTTGGTTGGGTGGGTGGTTGATTGGTTGGTTGATTCGTTGGTTGGGTGGGTGGTTGATTGGTTGGTTTATTCGTTGGTTGGGTGGGTGGTTGATTGGTTGGTTGATTCGTTGGTTGGGTAGATTGTTGATTGGTTGGTTGATTCGTTGGTTGGGTGGGTAGTTGATTGGTTGGTTTATTCGTTGGTTGGGTAGATTGTTGATTAGTTGGTTTATTCGTTGGTTGGGTGGGTGGTTGATTAGTTGGTTTATTCGTTGGTTGGGTAGATTGTTGATTAGTTGGTTTATTCGTTGGTTGGGTAGATTGTTGATTGGTTGGTTTATTCGTTGGTTGGGTAGATTGTTGATTAGTTGGTTTATTCGTTGGTTGGGTGGGTGGTTGATTGGTTGGTTGATTCGTTGGTTGGGTAGATTGTTGATTAGTTGGTTTATTCGTTGGTTGGGTAGATTGTTGATTAGTTGGTTTATTCGTTGGTTGGGTGGGTGGTTGATTGGTTGGTTGATTCGTTGGTTGGGTAGATTGTTGATTAGTTGGTTTATTCGTTGGTTGGGTGGGTGGTTGATTAGTTGGTTTATTCGTTGGTTGGGTAGATTGTTGATTAGTTGGTTTATTCGTTGGTTGGGTAGATTGTTGATTAGTTGGTTTATTCGTTGGTTGGGTGGGTGGTTGATTGGTTGGTTGATTCGTTGGTTGGGTAGATTGTTGATTAGTTGGTTTATTCGTTGGTTGGGTAGATTGTTGATTGGTTGGTTTATTCGTTGGTTGGGTAGATTGTTGATTGGTTGGTTTATTCGTTGGTTGGGTAGATTGTTGATTGGTTGGTTTATTCGTTGGTTGGGTAGATTGTTGATTGGTTGGTTTATTCGTTGGTTGGGTGGGTGGTTGATTAGTTGGTTTATTCGTTGGTTGGGTGGGTGGTTGATTGGTTGGTTTATTCGTTGGTTGGATAGATTGTTGATTGGTTGGTTTATTCGTTGGTTGGGTAGATTGTTGATTGGTTGGTTTATTCGTTGGTTGGGTAGATTGTTGATTGGTTGGTTTATTCGTTGGTTGGGTAGATTGTTGATTGGTTGGTTTATTCGTTGGTTGGGTAGATTGTTGATTGGTTGGTTTATTCGTTGGTTGGGTGGGTGGTTGATTGGTTGGTTTATTCGTTGGTTGGGTAGATTGTTGATTGGTTTGTTTATTCGTTGGTTGGGTGGATGGTTGATTAGTTGGTTTATTCGTTGGTTGGGTGGGTGGTTGATTGGTTGGTTTATTCGTTGGTTGGGTAGATTGTTGATTGGTTGGTTTATTCGTTGGTTGGGTAGATTGTTGATTGGTTGGTTTATTCGTTGGTTGGGTGGGTGGTTGATTGGTTGGTTTATTCGTTGGTTGGGTGGGTGGTTGATTGGTTGGTTTATTCGTTGGTTGGGTAGATTGTTGATTGGTTGGTTTATTCGTTGGTTGGGTGGGTGGTTGATTGGTTGGTTTATTCGTTGGTTGGGTAGATTGTTGATTGGTTGGTTTATTCGTTGGTTGGGTGGGTGGTTGATTGGTTGGTTTATTCGTTGGTTGGGTGGGTGGTTGATTGGTTGGTTTATTCGTTGGTTGGGTAGATTGTTGATTGGTTGGTTTATTCGTTGGTTGGGTAGATTGTTGATTAGTTGGTTTATTCGTTGGTTGGGTGGGTGGTTGATTGGTTGGTTTATTCGTTGGTTGGGTAGAATGTTGATTGGTTGGTTTATTCGTTGGTTGGGTAGATTGTTGATTGGTTGGTTTATTCGTTGGTTGGGTAGATTGTTGATTAGTTGGTTTATTCGTTGGTTGGGTAGATTGTTGATTGGTTGGTTTATTCGTTGGTTGGGTAGATTGTTGATTGGTTGGTTTATTCGTTGGTTGGGTAGATTGTTGATTGGTTGGTTTATTCGTTGTTGGGTAGATTGTTGATTGGTTGGTTTATTCGTTGGTTGGGTGGGTGGTTGATTGGTTGGTTTATTCGTTGGTTGGGTGGATGGTTGATTGGTTGGTTTATTCGTTGGTTGGGTAGATTGTTGATTAGTTGGTTTATTCGTTGGTTGGGTAGATTGTTGATTGGTTGGTTTATTCGTTGGTTGGGTGGGTGGTTGATTAGTTGGTTTATTCGTTGGTTGGGTGGGTGGTTGATTAGTTGGTTTATTCGTTGGTTGGGTGGGTGGTTGATTGGTTGGTTTATTCGTTGGTTGGGTAGATTGTTGATTGGTTGGTTTATTCGTTGGTTGGGTAGATTGTTGATTGGTTGGTTTATTCGTTGGTTGGGTAGATTGTTGATTGGTTGGTTTATTCGTTGGTTGGGTAGATTGTTGATTGGTTGGTTTATTCGTTGGTTGGGTAGATTGTTGATTGGTTGGTTTATTCGTTGGTTGGGTAGATTGTTGATTGGTTGGTTTATTCGTTGGTTGGGTGGGTGGTTGATTGGTTGGTTTATTCGTTGGTTGGGTGGATGGTTGATTGGTTGGTTTATTCGTTGGTTGGGTAGATTGTTGATTAGTTGGTTTATTCGTTGGTTGGGTAGATTGTTGATTGGTTGGTTTATTCGTTGGTTGGGTGGGTGGTTGATTAGTTGGTTTATTCGTTGGTTGGGTGGGTGGTTGATTAGTTGGTTTATTCGTTGGTTGGGTGGGTGGTTGATTGGTTGGTTTATTCGTTGGTTGGGTAGATTGTTGATTAGTTGGTTTATTCGTTGGTTGTGTAGATTGTTGATTGGTTGGTTTATTCGTTGGTTGGGTAGATTGTTGATTGGTTGGTTTATTCGTTGGTTGGGTAGATTGTTGATTGGTTGGTTTATTCGTTGGTTGGGTAGATTGTTGATTGGTTGGTTTATTCGTTGGTTGGGTAGATTGTTGATTGGTTGGTTTATTCGTTGGTTGGGTGGGTGGTTGATTGGTTGGTTTATTCGTTGGTTGGGTAGATTGTTGATTGGTTTGTTTATTCGTTGGTTGGGTGGATGGTTGATTAGTTGGTTTATTCGTTGGTTGGGTGGGTGGTTGATTGGTTGGTTTATTCGTTGGTTGGGTAGATTGTTGATTGGTTGGTTTATTCGTTGGTTGGGTAGATTGTTGATTGGTTGGTTTATTCGTTGGTTGGGTAGATTGTTGATTGGTTGGTTTATTCGTTGGTTGGGTGGGTGGTTGATTGGTTGGTTTATTCGTTGGTTGGGTAGATTGTTGATTGGTTGGTTTATTCGTTGGTTGGGTAGATTGTTGATTAGTTGGTTTATTCGTTGGTTGGGTGGGTGGTTGATTGGTTGGTTTATTCGTTGGTTGGGTAGATTGTTGATTGGTTGGTTTATTCGTTGGTTGGGTAGATTGTTGATTAGTTGGTTTATTCGTTGGTTGGGTAGATTGTTGATTAGTTGGTTTATTCGTTGGTTGGGTGGGTGGTTGAATAGTTGGTTTATTCGTTGGTTGGGTGGGTGGTTGATTAGTTGGTTTATTCGTTGGTTGGGTAGATTGTTGATTGGTTGGTTTATTCGTTGGTTGGGTAGATTGTTGATTGGTTGGTTTATTCGTTGGTTGGGTGGATTGTTGATTGGTTGGTTTATTCGTTGGTTGGGTGGGTGGTTGATTGGTTGGTTTATTCGTTGGTTGGGTGGGTGGTTGATTAGTTGGTTTATTCGTTGGTTGGGTAGATTGTTGATTAGTTGGTTTATTCGTTGGTTGGGTAGATTGTTGATTGGTTGGTTTATTCGTTGGTTGGGTAGATTGTTGATTGGTTGGTTTATTCGTTGGTTGGGTGGATGGTTGATTGGTTGGTTTATTCGTTGGTTGGGTGGGTGGTTGATTGGTTGGTTTATTCGTTGGTTGGGTGGGTGGTTGATTGGTTGGTTTATTCGTTGGTTGGGTAGATTGTTGATTTGTTGGTTTATTCGTTGGTTGGGTAGATTGTTGATTGGTTGGTTTATTCGTTGGTTGGGTGGATGGTTGATTGGTTGGTTTATTCGTTGGTTGGGTGGGTGGTTGATTGGTTGGTTTATTCGTTGGTTGGGTAGATTGTTGATTAGTTGGTTTATTCGTTGGTTGGGTAGATTGTTGATTGGTTGGTTTATTCGTTGGTTGGGTAGATTGTTGATTGGTTGGTTTATTCGTTGGTTGGGTAGATTGTTGATTGGTTGGTTTATTCGTTGGTTGGGTAGATTGTTGATTGGTTGGTTTATTCGTTGGTTGGGTAGATTGTTGATTAGTTGGTTTATTCGTTGGTTGGGTAGATTGTTGATTAGTTGGTTTATTCGTTGGTTGGGTGGGTGGTTGATTAGTTGGTTTATTCGTTGGTTGGGTAGATTGTTGATTGGTTGGTTTATTCGTTGGTTGGGTAGATTGTTGATTAGTTGGTTTATTCGTTGGTTGGGTAGATTGTTGATTGGTTGGTTTATTCGTTGGTTGGGTAGATTGTTGATTGGTTGGTTTATTCGTTGGTTGGGTAGATTGTTGATTAGTTGGTTTATTCGTCGGTTGGGTAGATTGTTGATTGGTTGGTTTATTCGTTGGTTGGGTAGATTGTTGATTGGTTGGTTTATTCGTTGGTTGGGTGGGTGGTTGATTGGTTGGTTTATTCGTTGGTTGGGTGGGTGGTTGATTGGTTGGTTTATTCGTTGGTTGGGTAGATTGTTGATTGGTTGGTTTATTCGTTGGTTGGGTAGATTGTTGATTAGTTGGTTTATTCGTTGGTTGGGTAGATTGTTGATTGGTTGGTTTATTCGTTGGTTGGGTGGGTGGTTGATTGGTTGGTTTATTCGTTGGTTGGGTAGATTGTTGATTGGTTGGTTTATTCGTTGGTTGGGTAGATTGTTGATTAGTTGGTTTATTCGTTGGTTGGGTGGGTGGTTGATTGGTTGGTTTATTCGTTGGTTGGGTAGATTGTTGATTGGTTGGTTTATTCGTTGGTTGGGTAGATTGTTGATTAGTTGGTTTATTCGTTGGTTGGGTAGATTGTTGATTAGTTGGTTTATTCGTTGGTTGGGTGGGTGGTTGATTAGTTGGTTTATTCGTTGGTTGGGTGGGTGGTTGATTAGTTGGTTTATTCGTTGGTTGGGTAGATTGTTGATTGGTTGGTTTATTCGTTGGTTGGGTAGATTGTTGATTGGTTGGTTTATTCGTTGGTTGGGTGGATTGTTGATTGGTTGGTTTATTCGTTGGTTGGGTGGGTGGTTGATTGGTTGGTTTATTCGTTGGTTGGGTGGGTGGTTGATTAGTTGGTTTATTCGTTGGTTGGGTAGATTGTTGATTAGTTGGTTTATTCGTTGGTTGGGTAGATTGTTGATTGGTTGGTTTATTCGTTGGTTGGGTAGATTGTTGATTGGTTGGTTTATTCGTTGGTTGGGTGGATGGTTGATTGGTTGGTTTATTCGTTGGTTGGGTGGGTGGTTGATTGGTTGGTTTATTCGTTGGTTGGGTGGGTGGTTGATTGGTTGGTTTATTCGTTGGTTGGGTAGATTGTTGATTTGTTGTTTTATTCGTTGGTTGGGTAGATTGTTGATTGGTTGGTTTATTCGTTGGTTGGGTGGATGGTTGATTGGTTGGTTTATTCGTTGGTTGGGTGGGTGGTTGATTGGTTGGTTTATTCGTTGGTTGGGTAGATTGTTGATTAGTTGGTTTATTCGTTGGTTGGGTAGATTGTTGATTGGTTGGTTTATTCGTTGGTTGGGTAGATTGTTGATTGGTTGGTTTATTCGTTGATTGGGTAGATTGTTGATTGGTTGGTTTATTCGTTGGTTGGGTAGATTGTTGATTGGTTGGTTTATTCGTTGGTTGGGTAGATTGTTGATTAGTTGGTTTATTCGTTGGTTGGGTAGATTGTTGATTAGTTGGTTTATTCGTTGGTTGGGTGGGTGGTTGATTAGTTGGTTTATTCGTTGGTTGGGTAGATTGTTGATTGGTTGGTTTATTCGTTGGTTGGGTAGATTGTTGATTAGTTGGTTTATTCGTTGGTTGGGTAGATTGTTGATTGGTTGGTTTATTCGTTGGTTGGGTAGATTGTTGATTGGTTGGTTTATTCGTTGATTGGGTAGATTGTTGATTAGTTGGTTTATTCGTCGGTTGGGTAGATTGTTGATTGGTTGGTTTATTCGTTGGTTGGGTAGATTGTTGATTGGTTGGTTTATTCGTTGGTTGGGTGGTTGGTTGATTGGTTGGTTTATTCGTTGGTTGGGTGGGTGGTTGATTGGTTGGTTTATTCGTTGGTTGGGTAGATTGTTGATTGGTTGGTTTATTCGTTGGTTGGGTAGATTGTTGATTAGTTGGTTTATTCGTTGGTTGGGTAGATTGTTGATTGGTTGGTTTATTCGTTGGTTGGGTAGATTGTTGATTAGTTGGTTTATTCGTTGGTTGGGTAGATTGTTGATTGGTTGGTTTATTCGTTGGTTGGGTAGATTGTTGATTAGTTGGTTTATTCGTTGGTTGGGTAGATTGTTGATTAGTTGGTTTATTCGTTGGTTGGGTAGATTGTTGATTAGTTGGTTTATTCGTTGGTTGGGTAGATTGTTGATTGGTTGGTTTATTCGTTGGTTGGGTAGATTGTTGATTGGTTGGTTTATTCGTTGGTTGGGTAGATTGTTGATTAGTTGGTTTATTCGTTGGTTGGGTAGATTGTTGATTGGTTGGTTTATTCGTTGGTTGGGTAGATTGTTGATTGGTTGGTTTATTCGTTGGTTGGGTAGATTGTTGATTAGTTGGTTTATTCGTTGGTTGGGTAGATTGTTGATTAGTTGGTTTATTCGTTGGTTGGGTGGGTGGTTGATTAGTTTGTTTATTCGTTGGTTGGGTAGATTGTTGATTGGTTGGTTGATTCGTTGGTTGGGTAGATTGTTGATTAGTTGGTTTATTCGTTGGTTGGGTAGATTGTTGATTGGTTGGTTTATTCGTTGGTTGGGTGGGTGGTTGATTGGTTGGTTTATTCGTTGGTTGGGTGGGTGGTTGATTGGTTGGTTTATTCGTTGGTTGGGTAGATTGTTGATTAGTTGGTTTATTCGTTGGTTGGGTAGATTGTTGATTGGTTGGTTTATTCGTTGGTTGGGTGGGTGGTTGATTGATTGGTTTATTCGTTGGTTGGGTGGGTGGTTGATTGGTTGGTTTATTCGTTGGTTGGGTAGATTGTTGATTAGTTGGTTTATTCGTTGGTTGGGTAGATTGTTGATTAGTTGGTTTATTCGTTGGTTGGGTAGATTGTTGATTAGTTGGTTTATTCGTTGGTTGGGTAGATTGTTGATTGGTTGGTTTATTCGTTGGTTGGGTGGGTGGTTGATTGGTTGGTTTATTCGTTGGTTGGGTAGATTGTTGATTGGTTGGTTTATTCGTTGGTTGGGTAGATTGTTGATTAGTTGGTTTATTCGTTGGTTGGGTAGATTGTTGATTAGTTGGTTTATTCGTTGGTTGTGTGGATTGTTGATTGGTTGGTTTATTCGTTGGTTGGGTAGATTGTTGATTGGTTGGTTTATTCGTTGGTTGGGTAGATTGTTGATTAGTTGGTTTATTCGTTGGTTGGGTAGATTGTTGATTAGTTGGTTTATTCGTTGGTTGGGTGGATTGTTGATTGGTTGGTTTATTCGTTGGTTGGGTAGATTGTCGATTAGTTGGTTTATTCGTTGGTTGGGTGGGTGGTTGATTGGTTGGTTTATTCGTTGGTTGGGTAGATTGTTGATTAGTTGGTTTATTCGTTGGTTGGGTAGATTGTTGATTAGTTGGTTTATTCGTTGGTTGGGTAGATTGTTGATTAGTTGGTTTATTCGTTGGTTGGGTAGATTGTTGATTGGTTGGTTTATTCGTTGGTTGGGTAGATTGCTGATTGGTTGGTTTATTCGTTGGTTGGGTAGATTGTTGATTGGTTGGTTTATTCGTTGGTTGGGTGGGTGGTTGATTGGTTGGTTTATTCGTTGGTTGGGTGGGTGGTTGATTGGTTGGTTTATTCGTTGGTTGGGTGGGTGGTTGATTGGTTGGTTTATTCGTTGGTTGGGTGGGTGGTTGATTAGTTGGTTTATTCGTTGGTTGAGTGGGTGGTTGATTGGTTGGTTTATTCGTTGGTTGGGTAGATTGTTGATTGGTTGGTTTATTCGTTGGTTGCGTGGGTGGTTGATTGGTTGGTTTATTCGTTGGTTGGGTAGATTGTTGATTGGTTGGTTTATTCGTTGGTTGGGTAGATTGTTGATTGGTTGGTTTATTCGTTGGTTGGGTGGGTGGTTGATTAGTTGGTTTATTCGTTGGTTGGGTGGGTGGTTGATTGGTTGGTTTATTCGTTGGTTGGGTGGGTGGTTGATTGGTTGGTTTATTCGTTGGTTGGGTGGGTGGTTGATTAGTTGGTTTATTCGTTGGTTGGGTAGATTGTTGATTGGTTGGTTTATTCGTTGGTTGGGTAGATTGTTGATTAGTTGGTTTATTCGTTGGTTGGGTAGATTGTTGATTAGTTGGTTTATTCGTTGGTTGGGTAGATTGTTGATTGGTTGGTTTATTCGTTGGTTGGGTAGATTGTTGATTAGTTGGTTTATTCGTTGGTTGGGTAGATTGTTGATTAGTTGGTTTATTCGTTGGTTGGGTGGGTGGTTGATTAGTTGGTTTATTCGTTGGTTGGGTGGGTGGTTGATTGGTTGGTTGATTCGTTGGTTGGGTAGATTGTTGATTGGTTGGTTTATTCGTTGGTTGGGTAGATTGTTGATTGGTTGGTTTATTCGTTGGTTGGGTGGGTGGTTGATTGGTTGGTTTATTCGTTGGTTGGGTGGGTGGTTGATTGGTTGGTTTATTCGTTGGTTGGGTGGGTGGTTGATTGGTTGGTTTATTCGTTGGTTGGGTAGATTGTTGATTGGTTGGTTTATTCGTTGGTTGGGTAGATTGTTGATTGGTTGGTTTATTCGTTGGTTGGGTGGGTGGTTGATTAGTTGGTTTATTCGTTGGTTGGGTGGGTGGTTAATTAGTTGGTTTATTCGTTGGTTGGGTGGGTGGTTGATTGGTTGGTTTATTCGTTGGTTGGGTAGATTGTTGATTGGTTGGTTTATTCGTTGGTTGGGTGGGTGGTTGATTGGTTGGTTTATTCGTTGGTTGGGTGGGTTGTTGATTGGTTGGTTTATTCGTTGGTTGGGTAGATTGTTGATTGGTTGGTTTATTCGTTGGTTGGGTGGGTGGTTGATTGGTTGGTTTATTCGTTGGTTGGGTGGGTGGTTGATTGGTTGGTTTATTCGTTGGTTGGGTGGGTGGTTGATTGGTTGGTTTATTCGTTGGTTGGGTGGGTGGTTGATTGGTTGGTTTATTCGTTGGTTGGGTGGGTGGTTGATTGGTTGGTTTATTCGTTGGTTGGGTAGATTGTTGATTGGTTGGTTTATTCGTTGGTTGGGTGGGTGGTTGATTGGTTGGTTTATTCGTTGGTTGGGTGGGTGGTTGATTGGTTGGTTTATTCGTTGGTTGGGTGGGTGGTTGATTGGTTGGTTTATTCGTTGGTTGGGTGGGTGGTTGATTGGTTGGTTTATTCGTTGGTTGGGTAGATTGTTGATTGGTTGGTTTATTCGTTGGTTGGGTAGATTGTTGATTAGTTGGTTTATTCGTTGGTTGGGTAGATTGTTGATTAGTTGGTTTATTCGTTGGTTGGGTAGATTGTTGATTGGTTGGTTTATTCGTTGGTTGGGTAGATTGTTGATTAGTTGGTTTATTCGTTGGTTGGGTAGATTGTTGATTAGTTGGTTTATTCGTTGGTTGGGTGGGTGGTTGATTAGTTGGTTTATTCGTTGGTTGGGTGGGTGGTTGATTGGTTGGTTGATTCGTTGGTTGGGTAGATTGTTGATTGGTTGGTTTATTCGTTGGTTGGGTAGATTGTTGATTGGTTGGTTTATTCGTTGGTTGGGTGGGTGGTTGATTGGTTGGTTTATTCGTTGGTTGGGTGGGTGGTTGATTGGTTGGTTTATTCGTTGGTTGGGTGGGTGGTTGATTGGTTGGTTTATTCGTTGGTTGGGTAGATTGTTGATTGGTTGGTTTATTCGTTGGTTGGGTGGGTGGTTGATTGGTTGGTTTATTCGTTGGTTGGGTGGGTGGTTGATTAGTTGGTTTATTCGTTGGTTGGGTGGGTGGTTGATTAGTTGGTTTATTCGTTGGTTGGGTGGGTGGTTGATTGGTTGGTTTATTCGTTGGTTGGGTAGATTGTTGATTGGTTGGTTTATTCGTTGGTTGGGTGGGTGGTTGATTGGTTGGTTTATTCGTTGGTTGGGTGGGTGGTTGATTGGTTGGTTTATTCGTTGGTTGGGTAGATTGTTGATTGGTTGGTTTATTCGTTGGTTGGGTGGGTGGTTGATTGGTTGGTTTATTCGTTGGTTGGGTGGGTGGTTGATTGGTTGGTTTATTCGTTGGTTGGGTGGGTGGTTAATTGGTTGGTTTATTCGTTGGTTGGGTGGGTGGTTGATTGGTTGGTTTATTCGTTGGTTGGGTGGGTGGTTGATTGGTTGGTTTATTCGTTGGTTGGGTAGATTGTTGATTGGTTGGTTTATTCGTTGGTTGGGTGGGTGGTTGATTGGTTGGTTTATTCGTTGGTTGGGTGGGTGGTTGATTGGTTGGTTTATTCGTTGGTTGGGTGGGTGGTTGATTGGTTGGTTTATTCGTTGGTTGGGTGGGTGGTTGATTGGTTGGTTTATTCGTTGGTTGGGTAGATTGTTGATTGGTTGGTTTATTCGTTGGTTGGGTGGGTGGTTGATTGGTTGGTTTATTCGTTGGTTGGGTGGGTGGTTGATTGGTTGGTTTATTCGTTGGTTGGGTAGATTGTTGATTGGTTGGTTTATTCGTTGGTTGGGTGGGTGGTTGATTGGTTGGTTTATTCGTTGGTTGGGTGGGTGGTTGATTAGTTGGTTTATTCGTTGGTTGGGTGGGTGGTTGATTAGTTGGTTTATTCGTTGGTTGGGTGGGTGGTTGATTGGTTGGTTTATTCGTTGGTTGGGTGGGTGGTTGATTGGTTGGTTTATTCGTTGGTTGGGTGGGTGGTTGATTAGTTGGTTTATTCGTTGGTTGGGTGGGTGGTTGATTAGTTGGTTTATTCGTTGGTTGGGTGGGTGGTTGATTGGTTGGTTTATTCGTTGGTTGGGTGGGTGGTTGATTGGTTGGTTTATTCGTTGGTTGGGTGGGTGGTTGATTGGTTGGATTATTCGTTGGTTGGGTGGGTGGTTGATTGGTTGGTTTATTCGTTGGTTGGGTGGGTGGTTGATTAGTTGGTTTATTCGTTGGTTGGGTGGGTGGTTGATTGGTTGGTTTATTCGTTGGTTGGGTGGGTGGTTGATTGGTTGGTTTATTCGTTGGTTGGGTGGGTGGTTGATTAGTTGGTTTATTCGTTGGTTGGGTAGATTGTTGATTAGTTGGTTTATTCGTTGGTTGGGTAGATTGTTGATTGGTTGGTTTATTCGTTGGTTGGGTAGATTATTGATTAGTTGGTTTATTCGTTGGTTGGGTAGATTGTTGATTAGTTGGTTTATTCGTTGGTTGGGTGGGTGGTTGATTAGTTGGTTTATTCGTTGGTTGGGTGGGTGGTTGATTGGTTGGTTGATTCGTTGGTTGGGTAGATTGTTGATTGGTTGGTTTATTCGTTGGTTGGGTAGATTGTTGATTGGTTGGTTTATTCGTTGGTTGGGTGGGTGGTTGATTGGTTGGTTTATTCGTTGGTTGGGTGGGTGGTTGATTGGTTGGTTTATTCGTTGGTTGGGTGGGTGGTTGATTGGTTGGTTTATTCGTTGGTTGGGTAGATTGTTGATTGGTTGGTTTATTCGTTGGTTGGGTGGGTGGTTGATTGGTTGGTTTATTCGTTGGTTGGGTGGGTGGTTGATTAGTTGGTTTATTCGTTGGTTGGGTGGGTGGTTGATTGGTTGGTTTATTCGTTGGTTGGGTAGATTGTTGATTGGTTGGTTTATTCGTTGGTTGGGTGGGTGGTTGATTGGTTGGTTTATTCGTTGGTTGGGTGGGTGGTTGATTGGTTGGTTTATTCGTTGGTTGGGTAGATTGTTGATTGGTTGGTTTATTCGTTGGTTGGGTAGATTGTTGATTAGTTGGTTTATTCGTTGGTTGGGTAGATTGTTGATTAGTTGGTTTATTCGTTGGTTGGGTAGATTGTTGATTGGTTGGTTTATTCGTTGGTTGGGTAGATTGTTGATTGGTTAGTTGATTCGTTGGTTGGGTGGGTGGTTGATTGGTTAGTTGATTCGTTGGTTGGGTGGGTGGTTGATTGGTTGGTTGATTCGTTGGTTGGGTGGGTGGTTGATTGGTTGGTTGGATGGATTGGTTGGTTGCTTGCTTGCTTAGTTGTACGGGCAGAAAATATGGCTCTTTTTAAACCAAACCAAACGTTCTTGTTATTTCCCTTGTCTTCCAAGGTTCGCGACGAGCTGGTATTTTGGGGCCTGGAGGAGCTGGACATAGAGCCTTGTTGTTGGAACAACTACAACACAGGCATCGCCACCACAGCTTCTCTGGTCAAACTCCGCCGCGACTCACTCAAGGAGAAGGAGTCCAAGTACATCCAGGAACCAACCACCCGTCTGGGCCACTTCCGACTACACACGTGGTATCTGCTGACCACGCCTTCGTACTCCAAGACTGCCAAGGTGTTGTGTTGCTTGATATCTTGCTGATTGTATCTTATCTTCTTCTTCTTATTCTTCTTCTTGTTCGTCTTTTTCCTCTTTTTCATTTTCTTTTTCTGCTACTACAACTACTACTACTACTACTACTACTACTACTACTACTACTACTACTACTACTACTACTACTACTACTACTACTACTACTACTACTACTACTACTACTACTACTACTACTACTGGCAGTATTAGTAGTAGTAGTAGTAGTAGTAGTAGTAGTAGTAGTAGTAGTAGTAGTAGTAGTAGTAGTACTAGTAGTAGTAGTAGTAGTAGTAGTAGTAGTAGTAGTAGTAGTAGTAGTAGTAGTAGTAGTAGTAGTAGTACTAGTAGTAGTAGTAGTAGTAGTAGTAGTAGTAGTAGTAGTAGTAGTAGTAGTAGTACATCTACCTCTTATTTTTCTTCTTCTTCTTTGTCTTGCTCTTCTGCACGTTATCCCTCAAAGACACATTGTCCCCCAACTACGTCACGACAAGACCCCCATAGATGATGCCGGATCCTACTGTCCTGTCCACAGATTTCAAATATTACCCATGTCAGTCTCGTAGTTCTCTCCCCTGCGAGTGTGGTGGTCTCCCTATATTGCTCTTACCTCTTGGATTCAACCATCATCACTCCACATACAACTGTAGTAGATGTATAGATTAGAACAGCTGAAACATCAAAAGCCAGAGAACTGGGTGCGAGAGTATTCCTTGTAGCAAAATCAAACACAGGGAGCATCTGTTGAATTTTTCCCCCGGACATGCCGGTGTTGTCATCATCATCATCATCATGTGCCATACCGATAAGCGTAGGCGGTCATGCTTTTCCATCTCACGCGATCACCAGAGTCCTGGATCAGCTCCGTCTTCTTGTCTCGACCATAGCACGTGGCCAAACCATCCAGGTATTTACTTCTCTGCCTTCGCCTTGTTCTCTTCACCTCAATCTTGCCAGTTGTCACCAAGTTCTCTAATTTATTTCTTCTCTTAACGTGTACAAATCATTGTGACTGTCTAAATCTAATTTATCTATTCAGTTTACGGTTTTCATTTGTTTCTTGTAGGACTTGGTCATTGGTGTTTCTATCTCTCCATTATATATTTTTGCATTTTTCTCAAAAGCCACATCTCCACTGCCATTAGATGTTTTCCACCTTGTCTGCTCATCGTCCACGTTTCACATCCATAAAAAGGTACAGGTTTTATGTATCACCTGAACACTATTTTTCTCGTTACAATTGAAATTTTTTTATTAGTCAGTATATTTTCCGTTTGGCAAAGGGCTACTTTGGCGAGTCTATTTCCTATCCAACTCATTGCCTTGTTTGTCGCTCTTTATTTATTGCAACTTATCCAGTTCTTTCCTGCATACCACAATGGTGGTTTTTCTTCTGTTTTCTTCTTTCACTCTTCATCCTCCATTGGGACATAAACCTGCAACCATCTCACTGCAAACCCTCCTGTCTTCATCTGCCGTATACAGCTCTGTCCATACCCCTCTTCTCTGTTCATTAGTTTCTACTGCTTTTCTCCGTGTTTTTATTTTTTTTTATGTCTTCCTCGATTTCTTTTGCCCTGTGATTTCCATACAAAGATCTTACTAGTTATACTATTCCCAGGTATTCTCATGTTATGTCCTAACCAGCGCTAGAGTACATTCTTCACCTCTTGTTTGTCTGCTACATGAGAGCTCCTCGTTGATTATTTCGACCTGCCTTTGTAATCCTTCAATTCTTAGTCTGTCCATGGTTTTGTTACTCCGTGTGCCAATTTCAGATATTCTACATGAAACATGGTATATTGATCAAGCCATACCCTCTACTTCCCTGTGCCAACTCTAGATATTCTACAGGAAACATGGTATTTTGATCAAGCCATACCCTCTGCTTCCCTGTGCCAACTCTAGATATTCTACATGAAACAAGGTAGGAGATCTGCTTCCTTCACATCGGCGTCATTTTACTTCTAAGAGCCGCCTTTAATTTTTGTGCGGATCAATTTAAACAGAAGCCACAACAAGAGTTGTACATTGTATTGCCTGGCATATTTCGCTGCATCTTGGCAGGTGCATACTATAGGGATATATTTCACTTGAAATTAGTAAATCTGTCTCATGATACCATACGATTGGAGCACATTTATTATCCCTGCGGTAATCGAAGTCACAACGAATTCCTTCTGCCTGCATAACCTCGGTTGTAGACGCCTAATTGTAATAGCCTCGGGATAACTGTTTATTGCACGTCAAATACACTTGTTGTTTTTGTTGTTCTTGTTGTTGCTGCTGCTGCTGTTGTTGTTCCTAATTTCTTGAGGTGTCTGTTCGTGGCATCCCGATGCCATTATTGTGATTATGCAGCAGCTGCAGATTTTTAATAGCTGTTAAGGGCTCCATAGAGTGAGTCAGTAATCTTGGAGATGGGTTTGGTAGCTTTCCCCTGTCGTCTACAGAGCATTTTAACAGAAGATAGTTTCAAAAAGGTCAGAACAATGTCTGAACAAGGATGCATTTTGGGCTTTGATCCTGTTTAAATGATAATTGATTCTTCTTCTTCTTCTTCTTCTTCTTCTTCTTCTGAAACGTGAAACGAAACGTTTCAGGGCAGGAAAAAAAGCTGGGAGCAGCCACCGTGGTGGAGTTTCGAGGTGGAGAAGGCTTGGGTGGATAAGCGTAGTGCTGTAAGGAGATGGCAAAATGCCAAGAAGAACAGAGCTGGTCATCCTAGTCCCTGCTTGCACTTAGAAAGAGAGATGCACACAAAAGTAAGCTATTTCAAAAAACTGGTCACGGTGGTTAAAAGCGAAAAATGGGCAGAGGTGTGTCAAAGAGTAAGCACAGACAAGTCACTGAAATTGTTCTGGCGACTACATAAAAGCATGAGTGGTGTAGTCAAGAATAAGAGCATTTCTGACTTCCAAGGTGCTGACCTCATCTGGCAGAGGACTGACGAGGACAAGGGCAAAGCCCTCTTTGAACGCTACCTTGAGCAGAGCAACCAGACAGACATGGGAGGCCGAAATCTGGCCAAGGAGGTCACCTCAGACAGATGCAAGGCCCAGAACACTTCGGATGAAGACACAGTGACAGTGAAAGAAATCAAGGCTGTGCTTCGACGATCAAAAAACAGTGCTCCAGGTCCTGATGGCATAAGATACGACGACATAAATAGGTGTACCGACAATGAGCTAGAGAAACTAGCAGACATGTACAACAACAGTATAGGGAGTGCTAGCATCAAGGAGGAATGGTTACACAGCTATCTGATTCCCTTGCCGAAGCCTGACAAAGACCACACAAAAATTCAGGGATATCGAATTATAACCATGCATAATACAATAGGCAAGCTGCTGGAGAAGGTAATTGCCAGGAAAATATCAAGCCAACTAGAGAGGCAAGGTGTTTTCCCACCTACCCTGGGTGGGTACCGTCCAAAAAGAGAAACCTGGACCAATGCAGCAGTCTTTGCCCATGATGTCTATGAAGGTTTCCACTCAGGCACTGAAACCGTTGCTGCAGCGATTGATCTTGAGGACGCATACAACAGAGTACCACTGGATTTTTTAATGTTTCAGCTTCTTGAACTAAACGTAAGTCCATTCCTCCTTAGTTGGATCGCTGCAGCCCTCTTCCAACGGAAAGTAGTTTTTAGATGTGGCAGTTGGACTTCGGAACCAACAACAATATATCCTGGCCTACCACAGGGATCACCATTATCTCCGGTACTCTTCAACGCCTACACAGTGAGAATCACCAGTGAGCAGATCACTGGACCTGGCAGGACATTGTCATATGCCGATGATGTTTTAGTGTATCGTCAGGGTAAGGATAGAGAGGAGGTTGATGTGGAACTACAAACCGAACTCAATCGCATAAGTACTTGGTGTGATGAAGCTGGGGCAATGGTCAACCCAACAAAGGCAACAGTGACTTGGTTCTCGTTGAATAATCATATTGTCAACAACCCAACACCAACTGTAATGCTGTGTTCAGAGACGGTGGAAAGAACGCAGGCAATGAATTACCTGGGGATACGGTTTGATCGAAGCCTTGCTTATAATGTGCACATAGACCGGGTGATAACAAAGGCCAAGCGGGGTTTGGCAGCGATGCGGGTGATGGCGGCAGCAAACTGTGAGCAGCGCCATCTATGTCTTCTGTACGAGGGGCTGGTCATGTCTGTTTTGGAGTATGCAATGGCAATCTTGACTCTCAGCCATAAGCAGATAGAAAGGATGGAAAGGATACAGAATGAAGCTATGCGCATTATTCTTGGATGTACAAGAGATACAGCATGCAGGGCGATGCGCTACCTTCTTGATTTTCCAACCATTGAAGAGAGAATACAAGTTTGCAGGGCACGCGCCTACCTCATAATTAACGCAAACACACAACATCCACTGTATAGTGAAATTAGGAAGGTGAAGGGCAGCAGGTTAAAAAGAGGACGGTCGTGGATGGGTCAAGCAGAAGACATTCTTCAACAGGTGTGTTCACTTGAGGACTTAGAACCTGGCGAGGAGTGGGTGCAAGTGCCAACAGACTTCTGCACATCCTTTTCAGTTTGCATCCAACTAGATAGAAAATGCAGACAAGAAAATCCGGCTGCTGTTGAGGCTGAAGTACAAGCGTTGATTTTCGAGAATTCGCTAGACGGTGACGCGGTCATCTACACAGATGGGTCGGTCGTCCGACATGTGAGAAGCTCATGGGCCTTTACAGCTCGGGCCGGAGGGAGAATTGTGAAGGAGGACTCTGGTGCTTTCACTGAAACCACAAGTAGCCTGACCATGGAAGTCATGGCAGTAAGTAAAGCAATAACATGGCTCGAGACACAGACATTCACTAGGGCTTGTTTCCTTAGCGACTCAATGAACATGACCAAGAGGATAGAGGAGGGGTCGATCCGAAGAGAATGGTTGCTGCCTCTGAAGCGGTCTCGGCTGGCAAAGATTAGTTTCATCTTCGTGCCAGGGCATGCGGGAGTACAGGGAAATGAGCGGGCTGACAAGCTCGCAGGTGAGGCTACTGTGGAGGGCGGACGCGCCATGGACCAGGCTGACATTCTGAATGCTCTACGTGAAGTGAGACTTTTGCGAGAACCAAGTGATGACTGTGAATCTACAACAATGGCCAGACTGCGAGAGCAGCAAATTAAAAGAGGGGTGGCCAAACAAGAACACTACGCAGGAAGCCAAAGAAGATTGATAAACCAACACAGAACTGGCGTCGTTAGCCGCTACACGCTGCGGGATTTGCTGAGGAGGGGATCCGAGCACTTATGGACTGAATGGTTCGATGTGCAACGAGGATGATCTGTCGACTAACTAACTAACTAACTTCTTCTTCTTCTTCTTCTTCTTCTTCTTCTTCTTCTTCTTCTTCT
Source organism: Cepaea hortensis (assembly GCA_963921405.1). Lineage (NCBI taxonomy): Eukaryota > Metazoa > Mollusca > Gastropoda > Stylommatophora > Helicidae > Cepaea > Cepaea hortensis. The sequence continues at coordinate 230,302,909 of OY992876.1, forward strand.
TCTTCTTCTTCTTCTTCTTCTTCTTCTTCTTCTTCTTCTTCTTCTTCTTCTTCTTCTGCGTTCATCCGTAGTTTTTTTTCTGGACGTGATTGCGTTGTGCCTGTTTACAGCAGAGCTGCGTTCTTGCGCCGTTAGGCCGACACATCCGACTTCTGCGGACATTTGTTGACCGGGTTAACCTTCCCGGGGGTTTCTTAGGACGTTTGACTCTCACTGTTGTGGTGTTAACCCTCTTCCCATCTGGCCCACATAGAACAGCCAAAGACATCCTGGTCAGCCCTCAAGGGAAGGCAGGGGAAGACCATGGGCATTCCCCGCCATCCAAGGAGGCTTCCATACTTGCAGAGCCGACACACAGCGCTCTGATACTGGGCTTACCCAAGGAATCGTCACGTCCTGCACATGGCTGCTTAGCCTCACTTCCGTATATTGGGTCTTCTGTTCACCATAGGCTGTTCTTCCGGAAACCAGAAGAATGCAGTCTGCAGATGATTCGATTCGGACTTTCCACGTAATGGATTTGCTATCCAAGCAATATTCCGTTCGTGCCACTAGGACACTTTTTCCACCTTTTATGAAGCCCACACAGTGAGCTTTTGATTCAGACTTTTCACGTAATGGATTTGCTATCCAAGCAATATTCCATTTCATGCCTCTGGGACGCTTTTGTAACCGACATACCTGTGGTATGAAGTGTGGCAGTCTTATACTTCTTCATGAACCTTTAAATGTCAACCTGAATGTAGTTAAAGTAAGCTGCGGTCAACATAAGCTTGCAGATATCTCCAAAGAGCTTGTCCTCAAATGAAGCAGGTGTGGGCAAAAATATCTTTCTCTGTTCTGCATATATCGGGCACTCCTGCAGCAAATGTTTAGCTGTCATTTTACCAGTTCTACAATTACATTCATCGGTATCTCCTATCTTTAGTTTATTGAATAAGTGGTATTTCAGCCTGTTATGTCCTGTGCGGAGTCTGAAGATTGCTACTTGTTCTCTTCGGCCGAGTTTGTAATATGCATCATCCTTCTGGTGGCCTGGATGCTCTGATTCCCATTTGGTTCTATAAATGCTTTTTATCAACCTCTTTGCCTCCTTATAGGTTATGTCTATGTCAGGCTGTGGTAGTCGTCCATCCTCTTTTGCTAGTCTGTCAGCCTCTTCATTTCCAGGTATACTGCAAATGTGATGGGATGCACTGTATTACAACTTTTTTGGATTTCTGGCATAGACCATGGAGTGCTGCTCTTAGGTCAGCTAGTTCTGTGCTGTTTTTGCTCCTCAGTATTGAGACAGCTGACTTTGCATCTGTGAAGATAGCTATTTGCTTCTCTTTATTTTCCTCCATCAAGAGCATTTCTACTGCAGTTTTCAAAGCCTCTACCTCCGCTTCGAAGTTACTTGAAAATTTTCCAGTTGCCACTGACTGTGTTTTTTCACTTCATTTTTTAAATTTAGGAGAATTCCTCCTCCTCCTTTTTCTATTGAATTTTTGGCTGATCCATATATATATATGCATGGATCCAATTGCTGCTTGGGCAATGTTCTTTTATGTAGTTTAGGGTTATTTTTCTTCTTTCGGTTTCATTCTGAGTGTTCTTTTTCTCAATACCAGGAATGTTTTTTATCATCTCAGGCAGTTGCTGCTGTCTCCAAGCTGGGAACTTGTGTGCATTGTAAATGGGTTTGACTGTTGATATGTTAAGTATGGGATCTGCCCTAATCTTTCGTTTTGCAGTTTCTACAAAGTTGCTACGCTTCAGTCTTCCCTTTCCAAAACCATTAAACCTGTTATACATAGGGTGGTCTGTCAATCTTATAAATTTTTCTGCTTG
>OY992876.1:230309741-230339741 GCA_963921405.1 Cepaea hortensis
GCCTGCAGAGCAGCAGGTTGTGTCTCTCTTAGTCTGGTCCCTATCCCATAAGCTGTCCGATATGTAATTTTTCACCCATCGGCAAGCAAATGGGGTCTATGAGACACGCAAGCTCCCCCACCACGTCAAGGTGGAGACACATCGGGGGAGACAATTAGGTCTACAAACTCATGGAGGTGACAACAATTAGGTCTACAAACTCATGGAGGTGACAACAATTAGGTCAACAAACTCATGGAGGTCACAACGATTAGGTCTACAAACTCATGGAGGTCACAACAATTAGGTCTACAAACTCATGGAGGTGACAACAATTAGGTCAACAAACTCATGGAGGTCACAACAATTAGGTCTACAAACTCATGAAGGTCACAACAATTAGGTCTACAAACTCATGGAGGTGACAACAATTAGGTCTACAAACTCATGGAGGTGACAACAATTAGGTCTAAAAACTCATGGAGGTGACAACAATTAGGTCTACAAACTCATGGAGGTCACAACAATTAGGTCTACAAACTCATGGAGGTCACAACAATTAGGTCTAAAAACTCATGAAGGTGACAACAGTTAGGTCAACAAACTCATGGAGGTCACAACAATTAGGTCTACAAACTCATGGAGGTCACAACAATTAAGTCTGCAAACTCACGGAGGTCACAACAATTAGGTCTACAAACTTGAGGAGGTCACAACGATTAGGTCTACAAACGTTTGGAGGTCACAAAAATTAGGTCTACAAACTCATGGAAGAAAGGCAAAGACAGAATAAATCAAGCACATGAAAACCTGATCTTCCTTGACGACGCAACACTTCAAGACGGGAATAATAAACCTACCAGAGGCCACTGTGCCCGAATGGATCAAAGCTCTCGCTCTTAAACTTCCGATGCGCTGATGACGAGGAAGCGGGTTCAGCTCCTACATCGGATAGCTGGACTAAAATTTTGACTTCTCGTCCTTGACTTGGGGACGTAAATTGCAAGTATCTCAGAAATCGGAGTGGGTTCGCCTGATGGTGTGGGACACTGGTGCATATGTTGGGGAGGGGTGTGTAAGGGACTGAGCACCCCTGGACAAATCCGGAGTGCAAGAATGATTTTTAAAAAAGAAATACTGCATTCCAGACGTGTCCTATTACAGACGGTGATCACCCAACATGGAACTGCTACAGCCGTTCCATTGCTAACGATTGTCTCATGTTCCTCTTGCAGGGGTGTTCGTGTTTCCTTGGTTGGCTGTATGTGCGTTTTCAGCGTTGGGTTGCGGGGTCATGAGCTATCCCACTCTGTTCTATATGTTGATTCTCTGAAGGCGGTTTTAGCGACCGTGTTAGTGAAGTTGATAGGGAATTGCGACGATAAAGTCATCAACACGGTCGGACGCGTGTTCCACACAGAAGCTTCTCGCCTGCGAAAGTGAGGGACAGATTGGCCACCTATTTCTCCGTGGATAGAGGCATGCAAAATGTGAGGTCGCTGTCACATCATAGACCCGTGGCTGGAAACTTTGGCACACACACACACACACACACACACACACACACACACACACACACACACATATATATATATATATATATATATATATATATATATATATATATATATATATATATATATAGAGAGAGAGAGAGAGAGAGAGAGAGAGAGACAGACAGACAAACAAACAGACAGACAGACAGACAGACAGACAGACAGACAGACAGACAGAGAAATAAAGAGAGAGAATGTGAGAGAGACAGAGGAAGAAAGAGAGAGAACGAGAGAGAAAGAAAGTGGGAGAGAGAAAGAAAAAGAGAGAGAAACAGAGAGAAAGAGGAAGAGAGAGAAAGAAAGAGGGAGGGAGAGGTAGAAAGAGAGAAAGAGAGAGATTGAAAGAAAGCAAGAGAGAGACAGAGAGAAAGAGAGAGAGAGAGAAAGAAAGAGAGAGAGAAAGAGAAGGAGGGAGAGAGAAAGAGAGTAAAAGAAAGAGAGAGAAAGAAAGTGAGAGAGAGAAAGAAAGAGAGATAGAGGGAGAGAAAGAGAGAGAGTGAGAAAGGGAAAGAAAGTTAGAATATCACAGTTGACATCTTTTCCAGAAATTACGAAGTCCGTAACTGACTGAGTGTCATAGAATTATTAATCGTCTAAAGCGATTTCCCATATCTGCCATGGGCTTATATCGCCGAAATTTTGTCATTGCAAAATGTTGTCTCAATTAACATGTCAATACAATAGTTTTTTTTTCTAAACAATCTGGTTTAAAATTCGGCATGTTTGCTACCATATTAACAACTTTTAGTCACAGTTATGACACACCCCTACATCCCATTTTCCGCCATCCATTTTTGTTTGGTCCAAACCGACTTTTTATTTGGTACTGAAGGTGACAAACTAGAAATAGGAGAGGTGTTAGACGCAACAAATACAATATTTTGAGTACATGCAGTGACGTAATCACGTTATGGTAACATAAGAGAGGGGATGGTGCTGGCCGACGCACAGTAGAAGGTCAACAGTTGAAGTGGAAACTTAATATTAAGAAGATAGACGACCAAGGAGAAGCTAGACTCTGCCACTGTGGCAAGAGAGGTTGATTCATTGCAGCTGATCTTCGATACAAAGATGGCACCTGATCTGAGCTCGTGTTATGTTTATCGCTTATATGACACAGCTAAGCCTTTCTGTTGCCTTCAGCTATTTTGTACTGTGTTACAGATATACGAAATCTGTGCCATCTTCTTCGCGGTTATAGCCATAGTTTCCCTTTGTGCGTCGACCACAGATGCTTTCAAACACTCCAGCCCAGAGGCGTCATTCACCAACGCCAGTATTATTGAGCCTCAGGAGAGTGTGGAACACAACCCTGTGTTAAATCGCCGACAACCTCTCGGCCCTAAAAAACCTAGACACTATCAAGTGAGCCCAGTTCTGACAGTCGTGGATTACATGTGCCTCGTTGTCTTCACACTTGAATACGTGGCCCGCTTGATGTGTGCCCCCTGTCCGTGGCTGTTTATCTCCAGCATGTCGGCGATCATCGACATGCTAGCCATCCTGCCGGACTACCTGGAGTTGATCTTACACCGTGTCTACCCAAACCTACAGGTAGACTCACACGTAAACATCCTGGACATTCTCCGCCTCATGAGGGTCATCAGAATAGTTCGCATCATACGACGAGTCCCCGCACTCTGCGTCATGATCTTCACACTGAAAGCCAGCTATAAGGAGCTCTTCCTGATGGTTATCTTCATGCTTGTGGGCACGATTCTCTTCGGCTCGGTGATTTACTTCGTCGACGACTCCTGCACTTTCACCAGCATCCCCAGGAGTTTCTGGTGGGCCATCATCACCATGACAACCGTGGGCTATGGAGACATGGTGCCCTTAACCCCCTTGGGACAGCTGTTGGGGTCTTTAACGGCAATCTCTGGGGTGTTGTTGATTGCCTTCAGCATTCCGTCCCTGGTGAAAAACTTCCTTTGCTACTCCATCCTCGTACAGTACAATGCCAACCAGGAGCTACTAACAGAGAGAAAGGAATCATCGATTTCTGAGAAAGAGATCGATTCGCACGATTTTCGAGTCATGGTCAGGGAATTGCCGAAGCATTCCTAGCGGATTCGGTTTCGTTACTTCATATTTTAGTTTCATTTCTGTTTCTCGTTCGGTGTTACATTTTTCGCAAATTCCTGTGCGCAGGATCACGGGTTACAATATACTTCCATCGGAATATCGTGTCATATTTCATCAATCAGTTGCCGTCTCCACAATGAAGGTTGGCTGCAATGGATGTCTTTGGTTTTAATTCTTCCGCTGGTTGTATACTGAGGCGTATTGTTTCTCGCCCATTCGTTGATGTTATCGCCCTTGTTTTATCGGTGCATATTTTTGCAATAGCCCTAAAACCTTGCATGCTGGTACAGTTTTGTTTTACATATCACTTTGTTGAGATTAGGGTATTTAGTCCGAAGATTAACATGAAATATGTTTTAACCATGCGAACATGTCACTCCAATATAACTTTCGGTGTATGCCTGTCTGTACATTTCTTGTAAAGAGATTATTGTGGTTGTTTGCCCAGACATTCCACGTTGATATAAGACAATGGTGCCATAAGTATTACATGGAGATTAGCTTTTTAAAACTGTCTGTATGTCTGTCTATCTATCTATCTATCTATCTATCTATCTATCTATCTATCTATCTATCTATCTATCTATCTATCTGTCTGTCTGTCGGTCTGTCTGTCTGTCTGTGTATCTATATATCTATCTATCTATCTATCTATCTATCTGTCTACCTACCTACCTGTCTGTCTGTCGGTCGGGCTGGCGGACGGTTGGCCGGTCTGTCTATCTGCCTGCCTGCCTGCCTGCCTGCCTGTCTGTCTGTCTGTCTGTCTGTCTGTCTGAAATATATGGACTGTACATGGGGTAGTATAATGTGGCGGGCCATGGCTGTGAAGTTACAGCTGTCACATTGTACCGTATCAGGGAAGACGGGTCAATTATGATGGACACACTTTCTATGGTGACCCGGCCAGGGGCTTCGTCCCGCACACCAGTCAGTTGGACTTAAACGTTCGTCCTTGACTTGAGGACGTCAGTACTTCTGAAGTCGGAGGGGGGTTCGCCTGATGGCTGGGGACAATGGTAATGGGGAAAGCTGGCCCACTGGCAAACATCATTCCAGTGCACTCCCCAGCAGTAGTTCGTGTGCAGACTATGCATGAGTTCACAGCGAGGGACAAAATAGTGACATAATGTGACTAGATAGAATATGACTAGACAGAATATGACTAGATAGAATGTGACTAGATAGAATGTGACTAGATAGAATGTGACTAGACAGAATGTGACTAAATAGAATGTGACTAGATAGAATGTGACTAGACAGAATGTGACTAAATAGAATGTGACTAGACAGAATGTGACTAAATATAATGTGACTAGATAGAATGTGACTAGATAGAATGTGACTAGACAGAATGTGACTAAATAGAATGTGACTAGATAGAATGTGACTAGACAGAATGTGACTAGATAGAATATGACTAGACAGAATGTGACCTAGATAGAATGTGACTAGACAGAATGTGACTAGACAGAATGTGACTAGATAGAATGTGACTACACAGAATGTGACTAGACAGAATGTGACTAGATAGAATATGACTAGATAGAATGTGACTAGACAGAATGTGTCTAGATAGAATGTGACTACATAGAATGTGACTAGATAGAATGTGACTAGATAGAATATGACTAGACAGAATGTGACTAGATAGAATATGACTAGATAGAATATGACTAGATAGAATGTGACTAGATAGAATGTGACTAGACAGAATGTGACTAGATAGAATATGACTAGACAGAATGTGACTAGATAGAATATGACTAGACAGAATGTGACTAGATAGAATGTGAATACACAGAATGTGACTAGATAGAATGTGACTAGACAGAATGTGACTAGATAGAATATGACTAGATAGAATATGACTAGACAGAATGTGACTACACAGAATGTGACTAGATAGAATGTGACTAGATAGAATGTGACTAGATAGAATATGACTAGATAGAATGTGACTACACAGAATTTGACTAGATAGAATGTGACTAGATAGAATGTGACTAGACAGAATGTGACTACACAGAATGTGACTAGATAGAATGTGACTAGATAGAATGTGACTAGATAGAATATGACTAGATAGAATGTGACTACACAGAATTTGACTAGATAGAATGTGACTAGATAGAATGTGACTAGATAGAATATGACTAGATAGAATATGACTAGACAGAATGTGACTAGATAGAATGTGACTAGATAGAATATGACTAGACAGAATGTGACTAGATAGAATGTGACTACACAGAATGTGACTAGATAGAATGTGACTAGACATAATGTGACTAGATAGAATATGACTAGACAAATTGTGACTAGAAAGCCTTTATAGGCTCGTGGACAAGAAAAAGACTGCCCCTGATACAGCATCTGATACAACATATGATATAACATCTGTTACAACATCTGATATAACATCTGATACAACATCTGACACAACACCTGAGACAACATTTGATACAACATCTGATAAAACATCTGATACAACATCTGATACTACATCTGATACAACATCTGACACAACACCTGAGACAACATTTGATACAACATCTGATAAAACATCTGATACAACATCTGATAAACATCTGATACAACATCTGATACAACATCTGATGCAACATCTGACGCAGCATCTGATACAACATCTAATAAACATTTGATACACCTACATTTGACACACTTAAGAGAGTCACCTGTGGTTGGTTCTTGTGATATCTAATTCATAATGTACAAACAATCAAGCGGAGGGCCACTTGCTCCCTAGTTCGGCTGACAGGAAGTGATGTAGTGGGTAATGTGCACATAAAGATGAAATAGGTCGGCGTTTGTGTGTGTGCTTGTGTGTGTGCTGGTGCGTCGGCGAAGTTGATAGCTAACTGCGCTGATAATGACATGGGCACTGTTGGGCACGGCTTCAACGCCTGGGCTATTGAGGGACAGATTGGTCACCTATCCCTCCGCGCATCCACAGCTACAAATAGGGATGGCGCTATCATACCATAGATCTATAGTAGGAAACTGCTCTCGACTAATTAGTGTTATTAAGTGCCCATAGGTGTGTGTGTGTGTGTGTGTGTGTGTGTGCGTGCGTGCGTGCGTGAGTGCGTGCGTGAGCGTGTGTGTGTGGGGGGGGGGGGGGTGTGTGTCGAAGGTCAATATATATAGCGAAGACACGAGTGGGATTGGCACACCGCAAAGAATTTGAAAATGCACAAACAGAGATGTGGGAATAATAGACGAGTGGCAGTGACAATATTATATTTTTTTGTTTTTTAAATATACATTTGGTTAAAATAATCTGTGTTTGGATGTTGAGGCCATACGGCAAAAGAGATCCCAATACATTGCAGCCGATCTTCGAAGCAAAGATGGCACCTGATCTGAGTTCGTGGTATGTTTATTGTTTATTTGACACAGTTTAGCGTTTTGGCTTGCTACAGCTTTTTTGTACTGTGTTACAGATATACGAAATCTGTGCCGTCTTCTTCGCGATTCTAGCGATATTTTCCCTTTGTGCTTCGACCACAGATGTTTTCCAAATCGTCGTAGAAGACAAAGGAAACATCAGTATCAAGGCCAATGAAACTGTGAAGGTGCAGGAACCTCGGGAGACGTGTCGAGGGCGTCCACTAGGACCTAAGAAACAAGGGAACTATCAAGTGCACCCAGCTCTGAACATCGTGGATTACATGTGCCTCGTTGTCTTCACACTTGAATACGTGACCCGCTTGTTGTGCGCCTCCAAGCCGTGGCAGTTTATCTCCAGCATGTCGGCGATCATCGACATGCTAGCCATCCTGCCTGACTACATCGAGTTCATACTAGAAAGTGTATATCGCGATCCAGGAATCACCACTGACGTTAGCATATTGATCCTTCTCCGCCTCATGAGAGTGGTCAGAGTACTGCGAGTCATCCGTCGAGTCCCTGGTCTCTGCGTCATGATCTTCACACTGAAAGCCAGTTACAAGGAGCTCTTCCTCATGCTTCTCTTCATGCTTGTGGGCACGCTGCTCTTCGGCTCAGTAATTCATTTCGTCGACGACAACCGCACCTTCACCAGCATCCCCATGAGTTTCTGGTGGGCCATCGTCACCATGACCACGGTGGGCTATGGAGACATGGTGCCCACAACTGCCCTAGGCCAGATGGTGGGGTCTATAACTGCAGTCTGCGGGGTGTTGTTGATCGCTTTCAGCATTCCGTCCTTGGTGAACAACTTTATGTGCTACTCCGTCCTGGTTCAGTACGATGCCAACCAGACGGTTCTACGGGAGAGAAAGCAGAACGCCATCCCGGGGAAAGGCAGTCGCATGGAGGACCATCGACAAATGATCAGACAGTCTATAAAGTAATAGTTGGGTGTTCTGTTATGTCATTCTTTATCTTACAGTTTAAGTTCAGTTAGGTTACTTTATATGGTATAGTTAAAGTTCTCTTCTTCATTCGGTGTTCCATTTTATTTTTCGCTGACTCCTTGATATAGAATAACAGTTACTTGCCTTCCGTTACAGGACGTCGAAATCAACCCCAGCATGATTAGGCAATTATACGTTCAGCAGTTTGTCGTTTCTTTCTAAACATCCGACGCTCATACCACTGTAATCAACGCAAAGCAGTCTGATTTCTACTCGTTTGCAGCTGGTTTCGAACCTTCAACTTGGTGTGTCGGGGAATTTACATCGCCCTCACTGCCACTAAGCTACAGCCCCGGGCAGTCATTGAGTAACGGTTGGAAATGTGTGTCCGTGGGGAACATATTGCCATGTTGTTCGGTCTCGTGAATATTATTATGAAAAGATTAATCGTCTAAAGAGACTTCCCGTATGTCTCATCTCATCTTGTTCCTCTTGTACCTTGCGGTGTCGATGAGAAGCATAAACAGCAAGAGAGTGTCCGTTTATCGGCTTCATATATCGAGATTCCCATGGATTCTGTTATTCCTTCTGTCCATTGTTTACGTGGTTCCCGTACGTGCCATGGGCTTATATATCGCCGCAATGTTACCATTGCGTTATTATACAACATGTCTGCTAGCATATTCACAACTTTTATGTCATAACTGTCACACTTCCCATTTTCCGCCATATAATTTTGTTTGGTTGAAACCGACTGTTTTGTTTGGCACTGAAGCTGATAAGTTTTTGTGTTTGTTCATTTATTGAATTCACCGACTATCCAATGTACCAGGCTTTGTTATTATTTTTTTTTTTTTTTTTTGCCTCTCCCACCCTCACACCATTAACTTTCATTTAACTTCTTTGCTTTGACAACAGCGACGATTTTTGATAACTGAATTAAAATGTAAACATGAGTTTAACTTTCTGAGGTGTTGCTTGTGTCTATAGTTGAATATTTCTGTTCTTTGACTTCTGTTTGAAGTTGATAGTTTTATTGTTCAGTTTATGAGTTTGTTTTCGATTTCGATTATACCATTACCTCTATCCCGTTCCGTGGCTAAGGGGTTGCGGACGCAGTTGGTAATCCTGCATACCCGCGTTCGAAACACAGCGGTGGGCAATTGACAGCAGACAGCCTTACATTGATTTTTAATGAAATGATATGGGTGCCGTTCGTTTAGAAAGCAATGGCACTCTATTGAACGTAAACTTACCCAGGAATCACGAACAGCTAACAATGCTGGGGTTGACTGCAACGTCCTGTAAAGGATACACAACAACTATCCCGTTCAACCTCAAAGAGAAGTTATATGAATCCATCCCTGACTCAGATTAAGTCGAATGTGATTGTTGTCCAAATAGGGCAATGGCGAGAGATACTGTGTTTGTTGTTGTTGTTGTTGTTGTTGTTGTTGTTGTTGTTGTTTTCTTTTTATAGGAAGTTAGCCGCATATCCTTTAAAGAACGTCGCAATTAACCCCAGAATTTGTTGGCTGTTTGTGATCTCTTGGCAAGTTTAATAGTTTGCTGTTGCTTTCTGAACGACCGGAACCTATACCATTTTACTTTTACAAAAAACCAACGCAAGGCGGTCTGCTGCCAAATCGCCTACAGCTTTGTTTCGAACGCCGTATGCGTGATTACGGACTGCGTCCTTAACACCCTCAAATTCCAATTCCAATTTTCAAAAGAAAAATTCCAAATTCGGCCTAGTTCAACCTGCCTCTTCAGCTGTGGCTATTGTTGAGGTCCGTGGTTTTTGTGGGTTCATTCACCCTAATTCTTGTCTTGTGCGCTCTTGCGAGTTAGTCCTATCTCGGACTGGTTATGTTGATTTGTGTCTGTGACGTCAGCTGGGGATTGGTCGGCGGCTATCCTTTGTGCTCGTCCTTTTGTGGCATCTTTTGTTAGTGAAGGCTGCTGGCTCGTCTGGCTTGACTGGTTGCAGTCCATATAAGGACTTTTTATTTGGTGTTTTTGCATCCTTTATTGTGTATTTTCTGTAGGAGCTTTTCTACATTTCCATTTTCCTCCTTGCGCCTTTTTTCACTTTCGATTTTGAGATTCTGTTGCCTTTCGATTTCTTCCTCCGCGGTCACCCATGGGATGTTCTCTCCGTCTTCTATATAGTACGCGTAGTCGGCAAAATCAGGTTCATAGTATCTATCTGGGTATACTACCGGACTCCTGAGTTTCTTGCGCGTCTTCTTTTCTCTTTCATTCCAGCGCCTTTTGAATTCCTGGTGCCTGCGCTCCTCCAATTTTATCGATTCTAGACACTCCTCCAAGTTAGGCCCCCGTGGTTTCTCCGTGATGACGTCAGGGTGCTCATCACGGTTTTCTTCGGATATCTGGCGAGATATTGGTTTCCCCTTGTCGGCCTCTGGCGTTGCGGTTGGGCTGCTGGCTGTAGCTTGCGGTTCAGGCTCGGTCTCTTGGTTTTCATCTTGTCGTTTCTTGTATGACCTCTGTTGATTTGTTTTGGAAAAGTTCCATTTCAGCTTTCTGTAGTTCTTGCTCTGATTTTATGGTTTGTAGGATTTCTTCGTTCTCCTTCTTTATCAGTGCCATATGTTCCACTTCTTGTTTGATGTTTTGTTGGATCTCCCTTATTTCCGCCGTAGTTTTTCGTTGTCGCTGGTCGGAGTCGGCGTCAGCAGTGTCTTGACATGTTTCTTCAACTCGTCTATCTGTTTTTGCAGGTGATCTCTTTCATCTTGTGATATACCCGTGGCTGTCTCGCCCCCCCCCCCCCACCCGCATTGCTTCCTTGAATGGTGTCTTTGTGGTAATTGCGATCTTTAGGGCGTCTCTGTGTCGTTTCAGGTACCGACAGCCCAAATATCGTGCCCCATGCTTGCCCAGGCAGTTGGCGCACTTTCGTTTGTTGTTGGGTGCTCGGAAGTCCGTGTCCAGCTTGGCCAGCGGACACTCCTTGAAGGCGTGGTGGTCGGCGCAGTACCGGCAGATTTCCGTCTTACTGCGACATGCTGCTCTGCTGTGGCCGGCCCTCTGACATCTGGAACATTGGGTGATCCTTGGGATGAATCTCTCTGGCTGCTGCATTCTCTTGTTGATTGATACTGTGGTCAGCATCCCGCTGCCCTCTGTCGCCACCACCGCCAAGGTTGTAGGTATCTTGTAGTAGGTAAGGAGCCACTACGCCTTCATGAATCGGATGTGATGATTCTCTTCTCGTAGCTGTTTCGTGATTTCTTCGTCTGATAGCTCCACTTGTATACGCTTGACAACCCACTTGCTTGTCGGTGAGTCGGTGTTTCCGACTCTGGTATCTTTCTCCTCCCTCTCCTTCTCAGTAGGTTTGGCTCTTGTCTGTGGTGAGCTGTCGATCTTCTCCCTCGTGGTAGCTTCAGTAATAGCTGTAGTTTCAGGTTCTTTGATGCAGCTAGCAGGCATGTTCTCCACGTTCATCTTCTTCCTGGTCTTGTCGGCTCCCACGCAGCACATCTTGGATACCGCGTGTTTCTTGTTGTTGGGCTTGCATCGTGACATTTTTCCCCGTATCAGACTTCTTGACTGGTTAAGGCGACTTGTCTTGTTAGCGCTCGCAGTTGCGAATGACGACGAAAAGACGCTTAACACCTTCGCCACGGAGCGGGCTTTTATAGGGGAGTGGGGGGAGAAGGAGTGGGGTAATTGACGCAGTAGTCTGTCTACAGCCGGTCTCTCTGGCCGAGGGGTTACAACACTTTCTCCGTAATCCCGTTTATCACGCAGAGTCTCGTAGCGGGCGAGTACGGGAGTGGTTCGACCCCCGCTGGTGACTTGCGGGATAACTGAGCCGGCCGCTCAGAAAGCAATGGCAAACTACTGAGCGTAATCTTGCCATGAAATGAACATACAGCTGAAAGATGCTGATGTTGACAGCGATGTCCTGTAAAGGATATGCAAAACATTTTATTTATTTAGTCTGTCTACAAGACACTCACCTTCCGGGAAGTCTGGGTTCGATCCCCAGATGGGCAGATTCGATTTTATTTTAATTGCCTGGGCTCTCAGTTAGACCCAGCCTAAAGTAGATAGCAGGATTGTCCTAGAAAGTAAAACAACGGCCGTGTGGTTTAGCACCATTTGTCTGTGCGTCTTGAGGCGTGTAGAAGGAGACTTTACTCACAGATGTTTGTTAATTGAATTTGTAAAGTTTTGCAGTTTCATATTTTGAAGTTTGTGTTCTCCGAAATTGTTTACCTTCGAGAGATGAGACAGGAACATGTTGAAACCACAATAATGGTTACCAGAACATGCCTGGGGGGGGGGGGGGGGGGGGGGGGGAATGCGGTTGGCAACACCAGGGGGGACCTGGTCGGTTATGTCGTCTCTACATCTCTGGCGGATTCATTCATCGCAAGAATGACCGGATGTGGGGGAAGTCGAAAGGGGTCTGCAACGTCGACTTCATGTTTGTCGGCTCTGAATCTAATGGAGGGGTAAGATACTAGGGCTGTATTGATGAAACCCTCAGGCCTGTATTAACGTTTGTATTCTTGTCAAGATCTCACTTCACGGCGACGAGGGCTGATTATTTCCACTGACGTAAGAACTACTTTTTTTTGTCCGATCATTATCATCATCATCAGCTTTGTCCGCATCATCATCATCATCATCATCAGATTGATGATAATAGGTCACCGGAAGTACCTGAGTTGAGCTACGTTGCCCATTCTGCTAGGATATATCCTGATCATATCTTGATGTTGTACATAATGCTCGACTGTACCTTGACCATATCTTGATGTTGTTGTACATTCTGCTAGACTATATTCTGACCGTATCTTGATGTTTTACATTCTGCTGGACTATATTCTGACCGTATCTTGATGTTGTAAATTCTGCTAGACTGTACCCTGAACATGTCTTAATGTTGTACATTCTGCTATACTGTATTCTGGCCACATCTTGACGTTTTACATTCTGCTAGACTGTATCTTGACCAAATGTTGATGTTTTACATTCTGCTAGACTGTATTTTGACCAAATCTTGATGTTTTACATTCTGCTAGACTGTATATTGACCAAATCTTGATGTTTTACATTCTGCTAGACTGTATCTTGACCAAATCTTGATGTTTTACATTCTGCTAGACTGTATTCTCACCTTATTTTGACGTTGTTGTACATTCTGCTGGACTATATTCTGACCGTATCTTGATGTTGTACATTCTGCTGGACTGTACCCTGACCATAACTTGATGTTGTAAATTCTGCTAGACTGTATCCTGATCATATCTTGATGTTGTACATTCTGCTAGACTGTATCCTGGCCATATCTTGATGTTGTACATTCTGCTAGACTGTACCCTAACCACATCTTGATGTTGTACATTCTGCTAGACTGTATCTTGGCCATATCTTGATGTTGTACATTCTGCTAGACTGTATCTTGACCATATCTTGATGTTGTACATTCTACTAGACTGTATCTTGACCATATCTTGATGTTGTACATTCTGCTAGACTGTATCTTGACCATATCTTGATGTTGTACATTCTGCTAGACTGTATCTTGACCATATCTTGATGTTGTACATTCTGTTAGACTGTATCCTGATATATTGATGTTGTACATTCTGTTAGACTGTATCCTGATATATTGATGTTGTACATTCTGTTAGACTGTATCCTGACCATATCTTGATGTTGTACATTCTACTAGACTGTATCCTGATCATATCTTGATGTTGTAAATTCTGCTAGACTGTATCTTGACCATATCTTGATGTTGTAAATTCTGCTAGACTGTATCCTGATCATAACTTGATGCTGTAAATTCTGCTAGACTGTATCCTGATATCTTGACTTGTACATTCTGCTAGACTGTATCCTGACCATAACTTGATGTAGTACAGTGGTTCTCAACCTTTTTTGGCCCATTCCCCCCTTCACCATATTTTCAGAACGCCATTCCCCCCCCCCCTTCCTATCAAAAATTTGGCCTGTTCCCCCTTCACCGTATTTTCAGAACGTCATCCCCCCCCCCCTTTCATATTTCCTATCTAAAATTCCTCTCACCCCTACACAGTATACGTAAAAGTGGAAGGCAAATGTAATAGCATATACTAAAACAAGTCTAGACATCCACATAAAACATGATTTGTGGGTCTACTTACTTTATAAAATGAATTTTAGAAGGACGAGACATACATAACTGTAAAGTATGAAGGGAAAAACTATGTCAAGTAATCGGTTCTTGTATTAACACGATCTTGAAATGGTCTTCATCCCCCCCCCCCCTGGAAACCCTGAAATTCCCCCCTGGGGGTGGGGGGGGGGGGAATTCCCCACCGGCTGAGAACCACTGATGTAGTACATTCTGTTAGACTGTACCCTGACCATAACTTGATGATGTAAATTCTGCTAGACTATATTCTGACCGTATCTTGATGTTGTAAATTCTGTTAGACTGTATCTTGACCATATATTAATATTGTAAATTCTGTTAGTCTGTATCTTGACCATATCTTTTTTTTTTTTTTTTTTTTTTTTTTTCCGCGTTTCCATCCTGTTTCAGGATATTGCGGTCAACACCAGCATCTTTCAGCTGTATGTTGATTCCTAGGCTAGATTACGCTCATCAGCACGCCACGACTTTCTGAGCGACCGGCTCCATACTCTCATAAGTCGCTTTTGCGATTCGAACCACTGCTAATTCTCTTCGCGTCACGTGACGAGAGTATTCGGGGTTAGCGGAGAAAGCTGCTAACTCCTCGGCCACGGAGCTGGTGACCATATCTTGATGTTGTAAATTCTGCTAGACTGTATCCTGACCATATCTTGATGTTGTACATTCTGTAGACTGTATCTTGACCATATCTTGATGCTGTAAATTCTGCTAGACTGTATCCTGATATCTTGACTTGTACATTCTGCTAGACTGTATCTTGACCATAACTTGATGTTGTACATTCTGTAGACTGTATCCTGACCATAACTTGATGCTGTAAATTCTGCTAGACTGTATCCTGATATCTTGACTTGTACATTCTGCTAGACTGTATCTTGACCATAACTTGATGTAGTACATTCTGTTAGACTGTATCCTGACCATAACTTGATGTTGTACATTCTGTTAGACTGTATCCTGATCATATCTTGATGTTGTACATTCTGCTAGACTGTATCCTGGTCATAACCTGATTTTGCTTGTACCATCAAATTGTTCTTGAATCAGATGAATATACTCCGTGTTTCATAGTTATCTCGCTGTATTAGTATCCTCTTGTCTTGTTTGTTTTTGCTTGCTGATGAAGGCAAAATAGCCGCAACGTCCACTTTCTCACTAAGAAAATGAATTTGTAAGGATGGCCTTCTCCGCTATTTTTAAATTTTCCCTTAGCGTTATTTATTGTCTGTTTTTCCTTGAACTAATCTCTGTTCTTAGGTATATTTATTGTTAGTTTGTCACTGGACTAATCGTTATGATTTCATATATTATTATTAGTTCTTGAACTCATCACTGTACTTCCACGTGTTTATTATTAGGTCATGAACTAATCACTATGCTTCCATATATTTATTGCTAGTTCGTCAATGTAATAATAACTATTCTTTCACATATTTATTTATTGTTCATAAACTAATGATTATGCTTCCACATATTTATTGTTTGTTCATGAACTAATCATTATTATGATTAGTCCTTAGTGCAGTGATGTCGATTCTTAGCTCAACTTAACTCAACTCATGAACTAATGATTATGCTCCCACATATTTATTGTTTGTTCATGAACTAATCATTATTATGATTAGTCCTTAGTGCAGTGATGTCGATTCTTAGCTCAACTTAACTCAACTCATGAACTAATGATTATGCTCCCACATATTTATTGTTTGTTCATAAT
This sequence comes from Cepaea hortensis, assembly GCA_963921405.1. NCBI lineage: Eukaryota > Metazoa > Mollusca > Gastropoda > Stylommatophora > Helicidae > Cepaea > Cepaea hortensis. The sequence continues at coordinate 230,325,627 of OY992876.1, forward strand.
CTAATCAATATTCTTTCACATGATTATTGATTGTTCATAAATTGATTACTATGATCGCTTATATTTATTATCTGTTCATCCGCGCACTAATTACTGTGCTTCGACATTGTTACTGGTAGATCATGTATTAATCATTATGGTTCCATATATTTATTGTTTGTTCCTTCATGTACTAATTCCTATTCTTTCAAACATTTATTGTTTGTTCATGAACTAATGACTACGCTCCCATATGTTTATTGTTAGTTCGTCCTCAAACCACTGACTATTCTTTCATATACTTATTGTTTGTTCATGAACTAATGACTACGCTCCTATATATTTATTGTTAGTTCGTCTTTAAACTAATAACTATGCTTTTACATATTTATTATTTCATGAACTAATCACTGTAGTTCCATATATTTGTTGCTAGTTGTCGGCGAACTAATCACTATACTATATACAATTATAATCAGTTCATTCATGAACTAATTACCATTTTCCCAAACATCTATTGTTACAGATTTCATATGCTAAACGTTATGCTCTCGTGGCAGAATGTATTAGTAATCCGATTCCTCTCTCTTGTTATTACTGCAGGTGTACGAGTACGTCGCTGTATTCTTCGCCATCCTCGCCATATTTTCATTCTGCGCCTCCACAAACAGCGAATTCCAAGTGGACAACTCGGACACGCCAGACAACCCAAACATCAGCCTCACCCACAACTCCTCCCAAATATCAAGCAACAGCTCTACACGCCCGATCACCCAGGAGACTGACACCTACGACATGCCCCGTAGCTCCCGCGTCAGCCCTGTACTGATCATCATAGACTACGTCTGCTTAGCCGTCTTCACCTTGGAGTATCTCATCCTTCTTCTTTGCGCGCCAAAACACGGAAAATTCATCATCAGTGCCACAGCCATCATAGACGTCCTGGCCATCCTACCGGATTACATCCAGTTCATCGTCGACGCTGCGAGACCTGATCTGGATAACTCCACAGTCCTTGACTTCCTGCTTCTCCTTCGTCTCATGAGGGTCATTAGAATATTTAGAGTCATTCGCCGCGTTCCGGGTCTGTGGATTATGATCTACACGCTTAAGGCCAGTTACAAAGAGTTAGGTTTGATGCTTCTAGTCCTACTAATGGGGACTCTTCTGTTCGCTTCAGTCATATACTTCGTGGATGACACGAGGGTCTTCACCAGCATTCCCAAGAGTTTCTGGTGGGCTATAGTGACAATGACAACCGTGGGTTATGGAGATATGGTTCCGGTAACACCATGGGGACAATTGGTGGGGTCTTTTACTGCCATCAGTGGCGTGTTAGTGGTGGCTTTCACTATCCCTTCGTTGGTCAACAACTTCACGGATTTCTACAACTTGATTCAGTACAAAGCTAAACAGGATAGATTACAGTGCAAGAAGGCAGCAAAACTTACAGGCGCTGCTTATTCTCGGGAGAGCAGTACTGAGGGATTTTAATGTGACGATACTTTGTTCTTCTTCTTCCTCTTCTTCTTCTACCTCCTCCTCCTCCTCCTTATTCTTCTTCAGCGATCAACGTTTACGATGCATCTATCCCGGCATGGGTCACGTATATGAGGGTTTGAGTGAGGTCTTCACAGCCCCCCACCCCCTCTCCCCCAGGGTTTGTCTACAAGGAATGATCTATCTATCTATCTATCTATCTATCTATCTATCTATCTATCTATCTATCTATCTATCTATCTGTCTGTCTGTCTCTCTATCTATCTATCTATCTATCTGTCTGTATGTCTGTCTATCTATCTATCTATCTATCTATCTTATCTATCTGCCTACCTACCTACCTACCTATCTATCTATCTACCTACCTGCCTACTTACCTATCTATCTATCTATCTACCTGCCTACCTACCTACCTATCTATATGTCTATCTCTCTATCTATTTATCTATCTATCTATCTATCTATCTTTCTATCTATCTGTCTATCTATCTGGCGAAGTTAGGACAGTCTTGTAGAGTTTGGCAGTCTAGTAGAACTTGGCACTCTTGTAGAACTTGACACTCTTGTAGAACTTAGCACTCTTGTAGAACTTGGCACTCTTGTAGAACTTGGCACTCTTGGAGAACTTGGCACTCTTGTAGAACTTGGCACTCTTGTAGAACTTGGCACTCTTGTAGAACATGGCACTCTTGTAGAACTTGGCACTCTTGTAGAACTTGGCACTCTTGTAGAACATGCTCTGGGGGTTTGCCGTGGCGCTCCACAGCTGACAGTGATGTATCTAATGAGACCCATCTGTTGGGGGTGATGACGGCATTAACATCATACGACACCATGGGTTACAGTACTACTGTAGAATCAGCCATGTGCACATGTGGATTGGCGTCGCAGACAGCAGAGCACATACTCCAAGACTGCTCAGATTACAACATGTCTATGCAAACCTTCTGGCCTAGAGAGGCGACCGTGGAAGATAAACTCTATGGACCACTGAGTGAACCAAAAACGACACTTAAATTCATACAAGAGACAAGATTGCAGGTATAGACATATTTCTAGCGAACGAAAGAAGAAGAAGAAGTACTACTGCATTCACTTTATATAACATTGTTCATATTCAGAGACGTAAAAATGTACCATTGCATTGTACTCACAGCAGGCACTGTTGTTAGGGTGGGAAATTATAGGTCTTTGCATATTCTGGTCCGTAACATATGATGTGATGTGCCCAGTTTCATTCTTCCTCAATAACCTACGCAGACAATCGTCATATCCCGGAGAGAATGATGCGGTAGGAATTGACCGGTGGGAATTTGGCCGACACTCAGTACTCCAAGGAAAGGCCAGACAGACACATAATCAGACTGCAGCTGATACTATTAGTATCGGGGCTCTTCACGGTGTGGCATGATGTCTTCAGACGTTCGCATCCCCAGTCCATTTACATTTCTCAATACTCAGTAGTTAACCACGTAAGCCGTCGTGATACCCTAACTAAAAATAGAATCGTAGATTCTAGATCGAGAGAGGGTAGATGAATGGTGGGGTCTCAATTTGATTGGGTAACCCTTGGGCTGGTAACGCTCCTTAATACATAATTAGCCCGCCAGTCGAAGCCTTGATTCCATCCCGTAAGGACGTGTTCAAGATGCAGTGGTAAAATTTGCCCAAAAGCATTCTTTAGGATGTGGTCATCTGCACTCCAGGTACCTAAATCATTTAATATGTTATGTGTAAACCTGATGAAGTGAGAGAGAGACGAATGGCCGAGTATTTTCTTGAGAAAATGTAAAAAGAAGACAGGACTTCGGTACAGTGACTCTAAAACTGCCGCTCAAAACCTGTCATGTCTACCGCAGTGAAACATTCTTACCATGTCTATTGTCTGTCTGATTTGATGATTTGCATATGCTTATGACTGTAAACCACGCTCAATGCATATGGCAAAACCTTTGTGCGCTCTGAACATTCATTGAGTGCCTATCATGACCATTCTTAACCAAACTGTACATCGCTCTTGAGAGTTATCTTTGGCAGTTATGTTTCAGAATGTGTGATGCTATATACTGCATGTAATTTCTCCCTTATAATGGCTGAGAATGTTTGAATGAATGAGATGGTAATTATATAATTAACTTCTCATATTTGTAAAAGTAAAGACGCTTATTATATCCATGTTTGCAGGACTGCATTGCACTTTAGAAATTACAAAGTCCATGTAATGTCTAGTGACAGTATTACGATCAGGAAAATTGTCAAAAGCACTCATAAAGAGTTGCCTGGGATGCAATTTCTCTTTGACGTTATGCACTGGTCCTTTGCAACAATAGTTTAGGTGTATATGAGCTACATTCCAATGAGGAGCAATATGTGGCATAACCTACAGTGTTTGTCAGCTGAATACATGGGAAGGCTCATGCTATTTGTCAGGGAAAATTCATGTTTTCTTTCATTACATGTGAAGGCAATTCTAGTGCATGATTTCTGCCATACAATGCCTACTTCTTGGTGCTTAATCACACTGTCTGTTCTCATGGTACACCGGTCCCTGTGATCTACTCATTGTGAGAATTTACAAGATAATTGTGTGAAGCTGCCTCTGATTAGGAGTATGTGCCTATGACTTCACGGTTTTGGGGAGGAACCTGGGGAAAGGATATCACCCCAAACCCCCAAATAAAATTGCACTTCATCATCAGTGAGAGGCGGGTGTTCGAATATCACACTCCCCTTTCCCCTCCCATTCCTCTCTGAATCTGTGATAGTACTGTATAACTGTGACAATGGTTCAATATATGTAAAACACATGTTGTGCCTTTGTTTATTAACAGAGAATGAGAAAGATGGGGGAGGCCTTTCAATTACCAGGACAACTCCAGGGAAGTCCTGAGCTCTAGCTTCAACTCCAGCTGAAAAGTCAGACTCCAAAAAGACCAAAATGAACAACAGGTTGCAAAGATTCAGCCTGAATCCACTAATTCTGGCCTATACAGATGGCACTGAAGAAAAGTCTTTCTTAAAAGCCTAAGACAGGGATACTCTCCAATTTTGTAAAAGCTCCAGGCTATATCTTCAAGATAAATTCAAGAAGAAACCTTAAGAGGAGAGATCACCTGGTCTTCAGCATGTCACTACTGGCTAAGAGTGGACATTAAAGGTGCACTTGGAGCTGACCCTATCACAGCTTAATATTAATAATGGCTGAAAGGTGAAGGAGCAGAAGTTAATAAATAGAGCAAATTCACAAAATGGATTGGTGTTAAGTCGGTGTGGTGATTCAGTTCCATCAGAAATCTTAGGAGTGATGGACTGTGAAGAAAGACAGCTGGGACATATTGTTTCTTTTTAGATCTTCCTCCACTGGAAAAGCAAAAGAACAGTCTTGGGTGTCAACTTCATGAACAGTCAAATTTAGGTGAGATAGACAGAAAGAAGAATGCTAGGACATATTGTTTCTTTTTAGATCTTCCTCTACTGGGAAAGTAAAAGAACAGTCCTAAGTGTCAACTTCATGAACTCACCAGTGAAAAGATAGAGCTTTAAAATTTCTTTCAAGATTGTGACAGCAGGGAATAGCCTGAATTGGAAAACCATCATGGGGAGAACTGTAACCTGAGCTGTCCAACACCATCATAGGTGCTAAAAGGATTAAACAGACCAGTGGAGCAGAACGTCCCTATGCTTGCCCCAATTTATGGTTTATCATGTGTTTCCCTCATTGACAATAGAAGAAATGATAGAAGCCTAAAGTGTTGTGGTGTAGGATATCTTGATGAAGTAGAGATGTGAAGGAGGAGAGTTTATTTAGATTGATGTTTCAGTGGGGATATTGAGTGATGTGTTTGGGTTTTCATAGATAATGTCACTATAATTTGCATATAAACATATTTGAGATGTAAATTGTTGGCAGAATATGAAGCCTGAGTCTTCACTTGACCTCATCAAACATTAATAAAAGATTAGTAGTAAGAGAACAGTTTTTGAGATACATGTCTCTGTGATTGTCTTGTACATTGTTGAGAAAGAAATGTCCAACTGGTGTCAAGCATCTTCATGGTGACTGTTACTCTACTGTTGTGGTTGGTTACAGAGATTGTGAAAGTCTGTGTGGTTGTTGTCAAGTATCTTCCATGATGTATGACTTGTCTAACCTGTTGGTGTGATCATTCTTTGTGAATGTTTGTCCAACTGTTGTCAAGATCTTCTCATGTTGTCTTGTTCAACCAGTGTAAAATACAGTTGTTGTTGTTTATGTTCACTACAATGGTACAATTGTCAATGTGATCATTTGTCCAAGTGTCTTGTGTCACTTGAAATAAGTAATGAGATCAAAAATGAGGTTGGCGACCAGAGCATAGTCAGCTGGAAGATGAGAGAACTGCTTTCATTGGTTACTGTGGCTAACTGCCAAGATCTCTCTCTATATATATATATATGGCCTAGAAGAGAAATCATCTATAAATAATTCTGTGTAGACCTTAACTTAGGTCTAATTTCTCACAGTGGGGGATACTCGATGAGCCAAAATTCTGAATGGTTTCTCTACAAGGGTTATGCGAGAATAAATATCAATACCTCTAGACAACACTTGCTGTTACTAACCTGTATCTTTTATAGAGAGATATACTTTATAGAACTTCACTCATTGGAACTTCTGTAATTCTCTATAAACCCACAAAAAAACCTCACACACGGGTTGTTGAAGATGAGGACGGGGCGCGTATGTGAATGTCCCGATTGCAGTGGTGTCGGTTCTTGACACAACTCAGCTCAACTAGATCATCATCATCATCATCAAGTGCCCTGCCAGCTGGCGTAGGCGTTCATGGCTCTCCAAAGATCTCGGTCTTTGGTGTTCTTGATCAACTCTGCCGATGATATTCCTCCATGCCACCGTCTCAATCCGCCCAGCATCATTTCTCTTGGTCTGCCTCTGCCTCTCTTCCCCTCGTCCCCCTTAACCCTGCCTTTGACAGCCATTTCCGACTGTAAGGACAAGTGAGTGCCCTGCTCTGCTCAGCTGCAGAGTTGTCCACTTATTCCGGTGGATACTCGGTCCCCAGAGCTGTGTTAGCCACACCGTGGTGTGTTTCCATCCTCTACCACGGGGAGGTGCAGTTGGGATTTTCCCTTCCTAGAGTTATGGTCTATGACAAAAACTCTCCAGTACTTTTAGAGGACCTTCCTAGAACAGTTTTAAAATATTCGGCTACCATTTAAATCAGGCTGGACCGACCCCAGTCAAGGGTGCGATCCATTCTCGATCCCAGTGCCATGGGATCGCCTTTATTTTAATAATTGTATATGAATATGTGTTGTGGAGGGACAAAACAGCATATGTCCTAATAACTGAACTGCTTTTGCCACATCAAACATCACACTGGCTTAGATAGGACTGGCATAGAAAGTATAGTTCCTGAAGGGAGAGGGTATATTCTCCCTCTAGGAAATCGTACAAATAGAAAACGTATACCAGAATGTAAGATCTCACTTATGTGAAAGATAGATTACCAGTGCTTTCATGCTATTGAAATGTAAGAATTATCTTGTATTAAAGGTACATTAATGGTGATTTCATCTTATTCTTATTCTTCTTTTCGTTCATCCGGAGTGTTTTTTCAGATGTGATTGCGGTGTGTCTGTTATGCGCCCTTGGGCCTAAACCCGTAGGCCAACACATCCGACGATAGCGTGCTTTTTTGACCAGGTAGCATTCCTGGGAGACTCTCACTTTTGTGGTGCCATCTACAAACCTGCTGGCCAAGGTTGAACGGTCGAATACAACGGTCATCCCTCAAAGGAAGGCAGGGACAGTCCATAGCATTTTCCGCCATCCAAGGTTGCTTCCATAGTTGCAGGGCCGACACATAGCGCCCTGTTTCTGGGCTCACCGAGGGAAATCGTCACGTCCTGCTCATGGCTGCTTTAAATCCTCACTTCAATATATTGGTCATTTCGTTTGCCCCGGGCCATTCCCGCACAAACCAGACAGGTTTGCAGACGGCATCCACTCAGCGAGTTTTCGGACATGTGCTTGTCGTTGCGCCCGTCAGAGCTGTTCCAGGCACGACAGACATTCGGAGAACTACCTAGTCAGAGCTGTTCCGAACAAGAGCGGCATTCGGAAACTAGGTAGTCAGGGCTGTTCCTAGCACGAGAGACATTCGGATGAGACATTTCACTCGGACGTAATTGCGTAGTGTCAATTTTTAGTTTGCCACCCGTAGGACGACACTTCCGACTTCCGGCGGGCATTTTTTAATGAGGTTAGCCTTCCTCTGGTTTCGAGGCACGTTAGACTGTTGTGATGTCGCCAACATCTCAGCTGGTCAAGATAGAACGATCATCGACATCGCGGTCGGCCCTCAATGGTAGGCAGGGACAGACCATGGGCATTCCCTCGCTATCCAAGGAGGCTTCCATAATTGCAGAGCCGGCACATATTGCTCTGAGACTGGGCTGATCCGAGGAGTTGCCACGTCCTGCTCATGGCTGCTTTAATTCCTCACTTCCATGTGTTGGGCATATCGCTTGCCACTGGTCGCTCAAGCACACACCAGGAACGGTCAGACTGCGGGCGACATCCATTCGGTAAGCTTTTGCTTTTGACTTCGGACCACGCAATAGGTTCGCTCGCCGTGCGTTCCACTTCGTGTTAGTGAGACGTTTTCCCCTTTTGTCTACACTCTCTATGAGTTAGATACAGTTTTCGTAACCATTTCCTTCGACTGGGGCACTTTTCTGACTTTCTGTACTCGCTCACGAGGTAGGCTACATGTGCTGCCGGCTCAGCACCTTACCTTCGTGCAGCAGTGAACGAGAAACGGCCTGGCCCTCTCATCCGGGAATCTTTCATATCCCCCAGCTGAGAGCCTTCGAACATGTATCAGACCTGAGCATGTAGCTTGATCATTATCACGCCTCTATTTTTCGGTAGGTGGCTCTCAGATCCGAGGGTTTGTGGCTTAGTGGCGATCAGCCACAGCCCTCGACATTAAGAGTTTTGTCCGGACCAAGAAATACTGCCTTCGTGCACCTGATTTAAATTTTTGACTGCTACCCTCAGTCTATGCCTGCAGAGCAGCAGATTGTGTCTCTCTTAGTCTGGTCCCTATCCCATAAGCTGTCTGATATGTAGTTTTTCATCCATCGGCAGGCAAATGGGGTCGATGGGACACGCAAGCTCCTACACCACGTCAAGGTGGAGACACATCGGGGGAGCCATCGACATTTGATAGGGCAGACATTTGAAAGATGCGTCGCCGGCACGTAAGGCCATGCGATCAGCACAAAGTTATCCAGAGTCACCAGTGGGAACGCCGCGCCCCGCGAAGGGCAACGACGATTGGTTTTGAACTAATAAAAGCGCTCTTTCCGCGAGGGTCGGAGCTTGGTAAGCATGTATTAGCTCTAGAATTGCCACAGTTATCCAAGTAGGATCGTGTCATCTAAGGAACCTCGACTGATTTAATGAGCCATTCGCGGTTTCACCGTGAGACAGTGTGAACTTAGACATGCATGGCTTAATCTTTGAGACAAGCATATGACTACTGGCAGGATCAACCAGATATCTATCGCACAGACGGACTATTCACGCACACGCAAGCCAAGAGTAGCATCGCTAAAGCGCGCCCTCCCGGTACAAGGTGATACATGCAAAACCACTGGACGCCTACCCACGAGCTTTCAAGCTACGCCGGCAGGACTGACCGAAAAAAAAGCTATACCAGCTTACTGACTGCAGGCCCACTACTCATCGAGAGAGAGTGGGCGCTTATCGAGACTTTGTCGAACGGTCGTACAAATTTTGCTCTTTTGCCCGCTCAAACCACGACCATGGCTGCACGATGCGGTTACATTCTTGAAACGCCTGCCTCGCTAACTTACGTTGGCTGGGAAGATCCCATTTTGGTGCACCTCACACAGCCATCCGAGACAACGAACGCTAGACGCGGAACTGATCTAGCGAACCAGACCAGCCCCACATTTCATCTTATTGAAATGTAAGATTATATTGAAATATAAGATATCTTTTGTATGGAATGAATATTAATGGTGATTTAATTCTATTGAAATGTAATATCTGCATCATATTCAAGATAGGGGAACTTCCGGTACAATGGCGGCAGGATGACGCGTACTTTTCGGGGGACGCTATTTAGTGTTTTTCTTTGGATTTCGTGTGATTTCCTATGGATTTGCAGCGAATGGTGTTTTCCTGGGGATTATGTGATGTTATTTTGTGCTCTTTTAGTGGAAGTTTTCAAAAGAAGCCACGGAAGGCAGGTGGTGGATGAAATTTGAGGGCAGCCGACAGATATTCGTTGGTCATGGTCTCAAATTCACGACGGCAGGCATAGAGGAAAGCAACGGCAAACTACCTCTTTAAAAGTGCCTAGTATATCATGATTCGCTTAAAGACTAATCATCGCAAGAGAAGGACAGAGACGTTAAAATTAACAACTTGGAACGTTAGGACGTTAAACAACGACGGAACATTAGAGAACATAAAACAAGAAATTGAAAGGGGAAAAATTAATATTTTAGGTATGTGCGAAACGAGATGGACAGGATCAGGCATCAAGATAGATGACGATTTCAAGATTATTTATTCTGGAGGTGAAGATCGTCATAGGGGAGTGGCAATTATTTTGGACCGGAAAACATCAACATCTGTTCAAGGATATTGGGCCGTGTCGGACAGAGTTCTACTAGTTAAATTAAGTGGCAGACCTTTTAGCATAAATATTATTCAAGTATATGCACCAACAGGAGAATCCAGTGAAGATAGTGTAGAAGAATTTTATAATGACATAGAAGCTGCCTTAAAGAAATGTAAAAATTCAGAAATAAACATCATAATAGGGGACTTCAATGCAAAAGTAGGAAATCAAGGGGATAGATACACAGTAGGAAACTATGGTTTAGGAGAGAGAAATGAAAGAGGATACAGACTCGTGGAGTGGGCAAAAGAACAGGAAATGTTTGTAGGAAACACCTGGTTTAAGCAACACCCTAGAAGATTATGGACATGGAGGAGTCCTGATAGCAGGATTAGAAACCAGATTGACTACATTCTCATTAGCAGAAGATTTAGAAACGGGCTAACAGTAGCAATAACAGTTCCCAGTGCTGATTGTTATAGTGACCACAGATTACTTACAGGAACACTGAGGATAAAGTTGAAGAAAGTCAACTACATAACAGGAGACACTAAATATGATTTGTGTACATTGAGTAATGACAAGGAAATACAAAACAAATTCAACATAGAAGTACAGAACAGATTTGAAATATTGTCTGATCTAGAGATATTATTCCAGGATGTGGATGATCAATGGGAAACGTTGAAGAATTCAATCAATGTGGCTGCAGAAACAACTATTCCAAAATTAAAGAAGGTGGGTCGTAAGAAATGGATAACTGAAGAAATTTTACACCTCATGGAAACTAGAAGACTCAACAAAAATAATTCTGTCAAATATGAAGAAATCCACAGACAAGTCAGAATATTATGTAAGGAGGCAAAAGAATCATGGCTTGAGGAAAAGTGCTTAGAAATTGAAAACCAACACAACAGTCAAAATACCAAATTAGTGCACAAAAGAATTCAGGAACTTACTAATAAAAGAACAAGTACATCAACAGGGTGTCTAAAAACTGAAGATGGCAAAATCATAATAGAAAAAGACCAGATTCTACATGTATGGACAGATTATGTGAAACACTTTTATGATGATAACAGAGACGAACAGTATGATATTAGATTTAATAATGAAGGACCGCCAATTTTGGAGATGGAGGTTCGAAATGTTCTTAAGCATATGAAAGCTGGCAAGGCCCCCGGTGCAGATAACATCACAACAGAAATGATTAAAGCTTTAGAAGAATTTGGACTAGAGCAAGTCACCAGACTGATGAACACATTATATGATACTGGAGATATACCTCCTGAATTATGTAACTCTGTATTTATTGCAATCCCAAAAAAATCAGGAACCTTGGAATGTGATCAACATAGAACAATTAGTATAATGAGTCACATCACAAAGATTTTGCTAAGAATTATCATGCAAAGAGTGAGGAAGAAGATACAACCTGAAATAGGGGAAGAACAATGTGGGTTTGTAGAAGGAAAGGGTACAGTAAATGCTGTGTATATGCTGCGAACAGTTATTGAACGTGCTTTAGAAGTAAACAAGGATATACATCTTTGCTTTATTGACTACACAAAGGCTTTTGATAGAGTTAGACATGTCAACATTGTGGATATGCTTGCAGATCTACACATTGATGGGAAAGACATTAGACTTATGAAAAACATATATTGGAAACAACAAGCTGCAATAAGGATTGATAATGAAGTGGGACAGTATCAGCCAATTAAAAGAGGTGTTAGGCAGGGATGTGTTATGTCTCCAGATCTTTTTTCCCTATACAGTGAAAATATTTTCAGAAATGTAGAGGATATAAATGGAATCAGCATTGGAGGACGAAACATCAATAACATTAGATATGCAGATGATACAGTATTAATTGCAGACAATGCGCAGGACCTGCAACAATTAGTAGATGCGGTTGTTGTACACAGTGAACAATTGGGGTTAGAATTAAATTGTAAAAAGACTCAGGTTATGGTCGTCACTAGGAAGGAAAAAGTGCCACAATGTAATATACAAGTAAATGGAAATATTCTTCAACAAGTGAATCGGTACAATTATCTTGGAACAATCATAACATCTGATGGGAGGTGCCTTGAAGAGATTAGAACAAGAATCGCCATGGCGAAAGTAGCCTTTAGCAAGATGAAAAACATTCTGACCAATAAAAAGATGTCAATTGAAACGAGAAAAAGAGTGTTGAGGGGATACATAGAGCCTGTTCTTTTGTATGGAAGTGAAACTTGGACAATGGGCAGTCAAGCTGAAAAACATCTGATGGCTGCAGAAATGTGGTTTCTGAGGAGAATGCAAAGAATACCATGGACAGACAGAAAAACCAATGACCAAGTACTACAGGAGACAAATGAACATCGTAAACTGATTAGAGAGATTAGACGTAGACAGTCAAAATTTTTTGGACATGTTATGAGAAGAAATGGATTGGAGAACTTGGTGACAACTGGCAAGATCGAAGGAAACAGACCAAGAGGCAGACCGAGAGGAAAATACCTGGATGGCTTGGCCACATGGCATGGACGAGACAGGAACACTGAGCTGATCCACGACACTGGTGATCGAGTGAAATGGCGAGTCATGACCGCCCACGCTTTCCGGCATGGCACATGATTGATTTGATTCAAGATAGATAACCAGTGCTTTCATTCTATTGAAATGTAAGCTTTCTATCGTATTCAAGATAGATTACCAGTGCTTCCATTCTATTGTAATATAAGATCTCCTTTGTGAAAGGTACAATCTCCCTTGTATGAAAGATACATCACTAATACTTCACTCTGTTAAGAGGTACAATCTCCCTTGTATGAAAGATACATCACTAATACTTCACTCTGTTAAGAGGTACAATCTCCCTTGTTTACAAAATCGCTTCTCGGCCTTTTGGCTCAGACAGTGCTCTACACATCAAGATGGTGGGAAACTGGTGGAAACAGGACAAAGACCCCTGGTCCAGGCGCCCAGTCAGCTTTAAGAGCTCTTGCGCGTTCCGGAATGAAGATTGGACGTATCGAGGACGTGAGTTCCATCCCATCAGACAGCACTCGCTGAAAGGGAGGCCGACGTGGTAGACGTTTGTAAATATAGATTGTCTCATAATAAAAGTTGCAATCTGAAGAAGAAAAAAAAAGATTATTAATCTGAGGCTAGGATTGGCCCTAATTATAACTTCTCTTCTGAAGTTGAACCGGATAGGGCAGTGGAAGAATGAAACAAATAAAACTACATTGGATAATATTTTAATATACCATTGCTTTTTCTGAGCGGACCCATTCGCTTTCTTTTACTTTTTTAAGGGATCGCTCTTTTTAAAGCTGATATGTTAATACAATCATGTCTGAGCTTATATATTATTACAATCCTACATGTGCTAAGTTTGCACAATCCTGTCCGAGCTAAGGTTTCCATAATCCTGTCCGAACTGAGTTTGCATAATCCTGTCTAAGCTAATTAATCCTGTCTAAGCTAATTAATCCCGTCTCAGCTAATAAGTTAACTGCATGCCTTTTACAGGACCTCGCATTCAACCCCAACATGGGGAGGTCGGCGAGGCTGAGAGCTCTAAAGCGCTTAATTTCTGTTCTGACGCGGGGTAGAGGGTTCGTTCAACGCGTCGGTAACCTGAACCCGTTTTTGACTTCGGGATGTAATGTATAAGTATCTCTGAGTTCGGGGTGGGTTCGCCTGATGGCGAGGGACACTGGTAATAGGGAATGCTAATCCATATGCAAAATATGTCCCGCGCACTCCCCAGTAATGGCAACTATCGGTTGTAATAGCACGTTTGTGGACTACTCTTAAGTTCAAAGCTAGCGAAGTCAACACAAAACAAAGAAAAAATCCCCAGAATTTATTAAATGTTTGCGATCTTCTAGGCGAGTTGACTTTTATTGGCATTTATTGGCTGTGTGCTATCTTCTAGGCGAGTTGACTTTCACCTGGGCACGCTTACTTGGTGACT
>OY992876.1:230344741-230407241 GCA_963921405.1 Cepaea hortensis
CCCGGCGGAAAGAGACTGAGCCTTATGGGGTAAAACCGGGGCAATGAAGTCGATCTACCTGTCTTAAACCCTTGTTTAACACTGTCCTTCACTCAGCCCGTTTCTGGGAGCCTGGAGTAACCCTGCCGCTGGCACGTTCACTCGCCGATCGGGTGCTCACTGTTTCAGATTCGCATTTACGTCGTTTACCACTTTTTTTTTTTTTAACATTACCAAGCGTTCCCAGGCCGACCCCGCCTGAAATTCTTACCCACTGACCCAGTAGTCAATGGTTTAAATTCCCATTGTTGTATATCCTTTACATGACGTAGCAGTCAATTCCAGCAATGTTTGTGATTCCTGAGCAAGTTTACGTTCAGTAGTTTGCCATTGCTTTCTGAACGACCGGAACTCATACCGTTGTATGGAAACCAACGCAAGACGGCCCGCTTCCAAATCACCCACAGCTGCGTTTCGAACGTGGTATGCGGGATTGCGAATTGCTTTCGTAACTCCTTCGCCACAGAGCCGGCCTATACTGAGTTAGTTATGTATCCTGTACGGGACGTCGCAGTCAACACCAGCATTTTTTGCTGTTGTGATATCTTGGCAAGTTTAGGTTCAGTAGTTTGCCATTGCTTTCTGAATGACTGGCACCCATACCATTTCGTAAAAAACCAACGCAACACGGTCTGCTGCCAAATCGCCCACAGCTGTGTTTCGAACGAGGTATGCAGGATTATGAATTGCTTTCGTAAGCCTTCGCCATAGAGCCGGCCTATACTGAGATATAAGGATAGAATGTATATTTACTGTGTAGTCTTTCTCTCTTCTATACTGAGGTATGGTGACAGAATTTAGATTGATTGTGTACTCTTTCTCTTTTCTATACTGAGATGTAGGGACAGAATATAGATTTATTGGGTAATCTTTATATCTTCTATACTCAGATGTAGGGGCAGAATGTAGATTTATTGTATAGTCTTTCTCTCTTCTATACTGAGATATAGGGACAGAATATAGATGTGGTGTGTAATCTCTCCTCTTATATACTGAGACGTAGGGGGTATCGTATAGTTTTGTGTAACATCTCCTCATCACTGAGATTTAAGGATAACTTTTAATAGTCTTTTCCCTTCTATATTGAGATTTAACTATGTCTATTTATAGCTGGATAACGTCTTGTTTTGAAAGTGCGGCTCCTCCACAACCGTTCCACTGACCCACAGAGTGCGCAAATAACTGTTGGGGACAGCTGTAGTAGTTTCCCCTTGCCTTTTGAAATTCAGAGGGAAGCAAGAGAGTGTCCGAGAAGAACAAGGATTGACGACATCAAAGACATTGTACAATCACATGGAATGACACTAGTCTCACTCGTGGGGCGCTGGAACATGAACTATTCCTCCCCACAACGCTTGAACACAAAGATGATTATAATGATGCTGGATTTTAATAAAGAGAAACCAAACAGCTTCCCACAGTATCCTCTGCGTGCTTGCTCGTCTCCACTCGAGTCAAAGCTCAGTTCATGGCCTTTCTTTCCAGAATCTTCTTGCGATGCTTGTCCGGTTTTGGCTGTGAAAACCTTAAAATGGTGCCACAAGAACGGTTGTACCGTGTGCCTTCTCACGCTGAATTCCTTCAATGTATACCACAACTTTCTGTCTATAGACATTGGTCCCCTTCCCTTGTAGTGTCCACGAACAGCTGCAGCTTCATCATTCAAAGATAGTGAGCATCCGTTGCATCTTTTTCCCCAGGTCGCGTTGGCGCGTTGGGAAACGAACAGGCGGACAGATTGTCCGAATCTGTGCCACTATTTGGGGTAATGGTGGATGGATGGATGAATGGATGGATGGGTGAGTGGATGGATAGATGGATGGATGGGCGGACGAGTGGGTGGGTGGATAGGTGGATGGGTGGATCAATGGGTGGTTGGATGGATGGGTGGATGGATGGATGGATATGTGGAGGATGCGTGGATCGATGGCTAGATCGATGAATGGGTGGATCGAGGGATGGGTGGATGGTTGCCTGGATGGATGGATGGATTGAAGGATGGATGGATGGATGGGTGGGTGGATGCATGGGTGGATGCATGGGTGGTTGGATGGATGGGTGGGTGGATGGATATGTGGAGGATGCGTGGATCGATGGGTGGATCGATGAATAGGTGGATAGAGGGATGGGTGAATGGCTGGCTGGATGGGTGGATACCTGGATGGATGGGTGGATTGAAGGATGGATGGATGGATGGATGAGTGGGTGGGTGGGTGGATTGATGGACGGAAGGATTGATGGGTAGATGTATGGATGGATGGATGAATGGATGGATGGACGAATGGATGGGTAGATGTATGCATGGATGGCTGAATGGATAGATGGGTGTATGGATGGATGAATGGGTGTATGGATGGATGAATGGGTGGATTTGTAGATGGATGAATGGATAGATGGATTGATGGGTGGATGGATGGACAGATAGATGTGTTGGAATGATGGATAGATGGGTGGGTAGATGGGTGGGTGGGTGGGTCGATAGATGGGTGAATAGATGTATGCTTGGATGGATGGATGGATGGATTGATGGGTGGATGAGCGAATAAATTCGTAGATGGATGGATTGACGGAAGGATGGATGGATAGATGTACGGAATGATGGATCGGTAGATGGATGGGTGGATGGATGGGTGGATGGATGGACGAATGGACGGGTAGATGTGTGGATGGATGGATGGATGGATGGATGGAATGATGGGTAGATGGGTGGAATGATGGGTGGATGGGTGGTGGATGCTTGTATGGATGGATGAATGGGTGGATGGATGGGTGTATGGGTGGATTAATGAATGATGGATGGATGGATGGTTGTTTGGATGGATAAATGGATGAATGAATGGGTGGATGGATGAATGATGGATGGATGGATGGGTGGGTGGGTGGGTGTATGGATGGCTGAATGGGTGGGTGTTTGGATGGATGAATAGGAAGATGGATGAATGATGGATGGGTGTTTAGATGGATGAATGGTGGATGGATGAATGATGGATGGATGGATGGATGGGTGGGTGTTTGAATGGATAAATTGTGGATCGATAAATGATGGATGCATTTTGGATGGATGGGTGTTTGAATGGATGAATGGGTGGGTGGATGAATAATGGATGGATGGATGGATGAATGATGGATGGATGGGTGGGTGGGTGAGTGTATGGATGGCTGAATGGGTGGGTGTTTGGATGGATGAATAGGAAGATGGATGAATGATGGATGGGTGTTTAGATGGATGAATGGTGGATAGATAAATGATGGATGGATGGATGGATGGGTGTTTGGATGGATGGGTGTTTGGATGGATGAATGGTGGATCGATAAATGATGGGTGAATTATGGGTGGATGGATGGATGGGTGTTTCAATGGACGAATGGGTGGGTGGATGAATGGTGGATGGATGGATGGATGGATGAATGATGGATGGATGAATGGATGGATGGATGGATGGATGAATGGGTGGTTGGATGAGTGATGGATGGATGGATGGGTGTTTTGATGGATGAATGGGTGGATGAATGATGGATAAGAGACATATTACAATATAACCAGCACAGAACACCCAGACTGGTAGGGATACAGTCTAGGTTGTTAATGTCTCCCCCCCCTCCCCCTCCTTTTTTAGGTTGCAGGTATTCCTCTGTCCACAGACGCCAACCAAGTGCCCAGGGGAAGATCGACACCGGAAGATTGATCACCCACAGAGCCATCAATGCGTCATGGAAGTGCCTCTTTAGAACACCCACCTATGAGCTCGTATCTGCTGGCTGCCTGTCAACCTTCTGTACAAACTCAAAAGGACCTTCCAAATCCCCGCGTGCAGGCATGTCTCCTCCCAGGCCTGACAGACCAAACATGTATAGACAAGTCCATCCCACACAGCCTCACATAGCCGCACACACAAATAACCTGATCATCGATTTCTTGGCCAGAAAAAATCGAAGCGCAGAACAGTTAAAACGGTCGATTCGCCATCTGTCCAATGGCGTCAGTGTGTGTCACGTGATGCCGACAGGGCACATCTGCCTGGGCGGTAGTGGCAAAGACAGATGGTTCTTGCAGGCACTGGCTCGGTGAATCTGTAATAATCACCGCCTCGGGCCGACCGTTGTTAGATGCCCTACTCTTTTACACGTGTCCATGTCTCTGGGCGCTCCGGTAAAGTGTGCAGTAGCACTGTTCCTTCATCCCGTACCAAACAACACGGCTGATCAGCTACACATTGCAAGACCAAACTACGTATCGTTATTTCTGTGCCTGCTTAGTCCTATACGTGTCCTTAAGTTTCCGACCTCGATTTGTCCTTAGCTGTCTTAGTTCTAGTTGTCACTAAATGTTTTTGTCCTAGTTGCCATTAACTGTTTCTGTCCTAATTGTACTTAACTGTTTCTGTCCAACGAGTCATTAAATGTTTATGTCATAGTTGTCCTTAACTGTTTCTGTCCGAGTTGTCCTTAACTGTTTCTGTCCTAATTGTCCTTAACTGGTTCTGTCCTAGTTGTCCTTAACTGTTTCTGTCCTAACTGACCTTAAATGTGTCAGTCTCAATTGTCCTTCTGTTTCAGTCCTAATTGTCCTGGCTGTTTCTGTCCTAATCGCCCTTAACTGTTTCTGTTCTAGTTGTCATTAAATGTTTCTGTCCTAATTGTCCTTAACTGTTTCTGTCCAAATTGTCCTTAAATGTTTCTGTCCTAGCTGTTCTGTTTCTGTCCTAATTGTCCTTAACTGTTTCTGTTCAAGCTGTCATTAACTGTTTCTGTCCTAGTTGTCATTAAATGTTTCTGTCCTAATTGTCCTTAACTGTTTCTGTCCTAGTTGTCCTTAACTGTTTCTGTCCAAGTTGTCCATAACTGTTTCTGTCCTAATTGTCCTTAACTGTTTTTGTCCTAATTGTACTTAACTGTTTCTGTCCTAGTTGTCATTAAATGTCTCTGTCCTAGTTGTCCTTAACCGTTTCTGTCCTAATTGTCCTTAAATGTTTCTGTCCTAGCTGTTCTGTTTCTGTCCTAATTGTCCTTAACTGTTTCTGTCCTAATTGTCCTGAACTATTTATATCTTACTTGTCATTAACTGTTTCTGTCCTAGTTTTCATTAACTGTTTCTGTTCTAACTGTCCTTAACTATTTCTGTCCTAGCTTTGTCCTTAAATGTGTGTGTCCCGTTTGTGCCTTTAAATGTGTCTGTCCTGGCTATTTTTCTGGCTGTGTCCTCAAATGTTTCTGTCCTAGCTGTGTCCATAACTAATTTCTGTACCAGGTGTGTCCATAAATCTGGCTGTCCTAGCTATGTCCTTTATTGTTTCTGTCCTAGCTCTACCTTAGCTGTTTCTGTCCTGTGTCCTTTACTTTTCTCTGCCCTAGCTATACCTTAACTATTTGTGTCCTAGCTATATCCTATACGGTTTCTGTCCTATTTGTGTTCTCGAAAGCTTCTGTCCTGTTTGTGTCCTTTAATGTTTCTGTTTTAGCTGTCTCCTTAACTAGTTGGGTCCTACTTATGCCCTTGCCTGTTTCTGTCCTCGCTGTGACCTCAAATGTTTCTATCCTAGCCATGTCCTCTAATGTTTCTATTCTAGCCATGTCCTCAAATGTCTCTGCCCTACTAGTGTTATTAAGTGATTCGACCCACATCATTACTTTGACAACCTTTGGACCTGAATGTGATTAATTTAAAATATCCATTCCCTGGGACTAATAGACTTACAAGCCGGGTAGTACACCCTGATACAAGAGAGGTGGTATAATGGCTTGCACGCCTGCTTGAAAGTTAAACGTCAGGGTTCAACTACTAGACGTGGTGGACGTTTTTGTCGACCAGTACCGCTTTAGGATTGATCTGCTTCATAAGATGGGTATTAGATATCTTTGAGAGTCGTGTAGGAAGTTTTTAAGAGGAACCTGGGACGAGGCGGGAATCTGCCAACTCCAATTCATTAAGTTCTTGTTCTTGTTCTTGTTCTTGTTCTACTACTATTACTTCTTCTTCTTATTCTTCTTCCTCTTCTTCTTCTTCTTCTTCTTCTTCTTCTTCTTCTTCTTCTTCTTATTATTATTATTATTATTATTATTATTATTATTATTATGCTTCTTCTTTTCCTTTCCGTTGCTTGAGATGTAGTGTTTATATCTGCAATATTGTTTCTTGTATAAACTTCACTTTCTCTTTTACTTCCCACAGTGAAAGATGGGACCATTTGGTTTAGGTTGGTTGAGACCTTATGTTCCAGGCTGGGATCAAGAAGAGAACAGAAACAAAACGGTCTATAAATCAACATCAAACAGACTCAAGTAACGATCTTACTACTATAAATCAACATCAAACAGACTCAAGTAACGATCTTACTTCTATAAATCAACATCAAACAGACTCAAGTAACGATCTTACTTCTATAAATCAACATCAAACAGACTCAAGTAACGATCTTACTTCTATAAATCAACATCAAACAGACTCATGTAACGATCTGACTTCTATAAATCAACATCAAATAGACTCAAGTAACGATCTTACTTCTATAAATCAACATCAAACAGACTCAAGTAACGATCTTACTTCTATAAATCAACATCAAACAGACTCAAGTAACGATCTTACTTCTATAAATCAACATCAAACAGACTCAAGTAACGATCTTACTTCTATAAATCAACATCAAACAGACTCAAGCAACGATCTTACTTCTATAAATCATCATCAAACAGACTCAAGTAACGATCTTACTTCTATAAATCAACATCAAACAGACTCAAGTAACGATCTTACTTCTATAAATCAACACCAAACAGACTCAAGTAACGATCTTACTTCTATAAATCAACATCAAACAGACTCAAGTAACGGTCTTACTTCTATAAATCAACATCAAATAGACTCAAGTAACGGTCTTACTTCTATAAATCAACATCATATAGACTCAAGTAACGATCTTACTTCTATAAATCAACATCAAATAGACTCAAGTAACTATCTTACTTCTATAAATCAACATCAAATAGACTCAAGTAACGATCTTACTTCTATAAATCAACATCAAATAGACTCAAGTAACGATCTTACTTCTATAAATCAACATCAAATAGACTCAAGTAACGATCTTACTTCTATAAATCAACATCAAATAGAATCAAGTAACGATCTTACTTCTATAAATCAACATCAAACAGACTCAAGTAACGATCTTACTTCTATAAACCAACATTAAACAGACTCAAGTAACTATCGTACTTCTAGAAATCAACATCAAATAAACTCAATAACTATCTTACGTCTAGAAATCAACATCAAACAGACTCAAGTAACGATCTTACTTCTAGAAATCAACATCAACCAGGCTCAAGTAACGATCTTACTTCTAGAAATCAATGTCAGACTCAAGTAACGATCTTACTTCTAGAAATCAACATCAACCAGGCTCAAGTAACGATCTTACTTCTAGAAATCAACATCAACCAGGCTCAAGTAACGATCTTACTTCTAGAAATCAATGTCAGACTCAAGTAAGGATTTTACTTCTAGAAATCAACATCAACCAGACTCAAGTAACGATTTTACTTCTAGAAATCAACATCAAACAGACTCAAGTAACGATCTTACTTTAAGGAACGACAGTCCAACATTGATGTTCATATAAATAATAAGGAGGTCAGCATGGCTGAATGGTTAAGAGCGCTTGCTCTTAAACTTCCGGTGTGCTGATGCTGAGGTAATGGGTTCAGCCCCTATACCAGTCAGCTAGGCTCAAATATTGACTTCTCGTTCTTGAATTGCGGGAGTAAATTGCACATAAATCAGAAATAGGAGTGGGTTCGCCTGATGGCGAGGGACTCTAGTAATATGGAAAGCTAACCCGCATCCACGATGAAGCGTAGAAGGGTGTATGAAGGGGTCAAATATATCAAAGGTACAGTCGAGCAGAAAGTACAGCAACATCAAGATATATCAGGATAGAGTCTGGCAGAATGTACAACATCAAGATATGGTCAAGATACAGTCTGGCATACAGTACAGCGAAGCCTTTTTCAGTCACTAATTATTGTTTACTGTAGTTTGCCATTGCTTTCTGGACGGCCGACTTCTCATTCCATCGAAATCAACGCAAAGCTATCTGCTTCCAAATCGTCCGCGGCAGATTTCTAACCCAGAACTAGGTATTCGCAAAACCTGTCAATATGTGCTCAATATTTCAGTCTGTTTCTGATGGTTTAGTTTAGTCGTCCCGTGACATTTGGAGATGTCTATACCCCGGCTTTTGCTTGTTCTCTGTCTATGGTATTCTCAACATTCTTCTCTGACCACGATAGTCTCAACATTCTGCTATGTCCAGGATATTCTCAACATTCTTCTATGACCACAATATTCTCACCATTCTTCTCTGTCCACAATATTCTCAACATTCTTCTCTGTCCACGATATTCTCAACATTCTTCTTTGTCCATGAAATTCTCAACAGGCTTCTCTGTCCAAGATATTCTCAACATTCTTCTCTGTCCACGATATTCTCAACATTCTTCTCTGTCCACGATATTCTCAACATTCTTCTCTGTCCACGATATTCTCAACATTCTTCTCTGTCCACGATATTCTCAACATTCTTCTTTGTCCATGAAATTCTCAACATTCTTCTCTGTCCACGATATTCTCAACATTCTTCTCTGTCCACGATATTCTCAACATTCTTCTCTGTCCACAATATTCTCAAAATTCTTCTCTGTCCACGATATTCTCAACATTCTTCTTTGTCCATGAAATTCTCAACATTCTTCTCTGTCCACGATATTCTCAACATTCTTCTCTGTCCACGATATTCTCAACATTCTTCTCTGTCCATGAAATTCTCAACATTCTTCTCTGTCCACGATATTCTCAACATTCTTCTCTGTCCAAGATATTCTCAACATTCTTCTTTGTCCATGAAATTCAAAACATTTTTCTCTGTCCACGATATTCTCAACATTCTTCTCTGTTCACGGTATTCTCAAAATTCTTCTCTGTCCACGATATTCTCAACATTCTTCTCTGTCCACGATATTCTCAACATTCTTCTCTGTCCACGATATTCTCAACATTCTTCTCTGTCCACGATATTCTCAACAGGCTTCTCTGTCCACGATATTCTCAACATTCTTCTCTGTCCACCATATTCTCAACATTCTTCTCTGTCCACGATATTCTCAACATTCTTCTCTGTCCACGATATTCTCAACATTCTTCTTTGTCCATGAAATTCTCAACATTCTTCTCTGTCCACGATATTCTCAACATTCTTCTCTGTCCACGATATTCTCAACATTCTTCTTTGTCCTTGAAATTCTCAACATTCTTCTCTGTCCACGATATTCTCAACATTCTTGTCTGTCCACGATATTCTCAACATTCTTCTTTGTCCATGAAATTCTCAACATTCTTCTCTGTCCACGATATTCTCAACATTCTTCTCTGTCCACGGTATTCTCAACATTCTTCTCTGTCCACGATATTCTCAACATTCTTCTCTGTCCACGATATTCTCAACATTCTTCTCTGTCCACGATATTCTCAACATTTTTCTCTGTCCACGATATTCTCAACATTCTTCTCTGTCCACGACATTCTCAAAATTTTTTTTTGTCCACGATATTCTCAACATTCTTCTCTGTCCACAATATTCTAATCATTCTTCTCTGTCCAAGATATTCTCAACATTCTTCTCTGTCCACGATATTCTCAACATTCTTCTCTGTCCACGATATTCTCAACATTCTTCTCTGTCCACGATATTCTCAACATTCTTCTCTGTCCACGATATTCTCAACATTCTTCTCTGTCCACGATATTCTCAACATTCTTCTCTGTCCACGATATTCTCAACATTCTTCTCTGTCCACGATATTCTCAACAGGCTTCTCTGTCCACGATATTCTCATCATTCTTCTCTGTCCACGATATTCTCAACATTCTTCTCTGTCCACGATATTCTCAACATTCTTCTCTGTCCACGATATTCTCAACATTCTTCTTTCTCCATGAAATTCTCAACATGCTTCTCTGTCCACGATATTCTCAACATTCTTCTCTGTCCACGATATTCTCAACATTCTTCTCTGTCCACGATATTCTCAACATTCTTCTCAGTCCACGATATTCTCAACATTCTTCTCTGACCACGATATTCTCAACATTCTTCTCTGTACACGATATTCTCAACATTCTTCTCTGTCCACGATATTCTCAACATTCTTCTCTGTCCACGATATTCTCAACATTCTTCTCTGTCCACGATATTCTCAACATTCTTCTCTGTCCACGATATTCTCAACATTCTTCTCTGTCCACGATATTCTCAACATTCTTCTCTGTCCACGATATTCTCAACAGGCTTCTCTGTCCACGATATTCTCAACATTCTTCTCTGTCCACGATATTCTCAACATTCTTCTCTGTCCACGATATTCTCAACAGGCATCTCTGTCCACGATATTCTCAACAGGTTTCTCTGTCCACGATATTCTCAACATTCTTCTCTGTCCACGATATTCTCAACATTCTTCTTTGTCCACGGTATTCTCAACAATCATTTCAAAGACCACATCAACACTTCCTCCCACTTTTTATCAATTACATTGTTAATTTAAGACAATGTTTTCCCGTAGTGAATTTTATTAACGAAGACACAAACAATAGATTGGACGATTTATGGTCTGGCATATTTCGCTGCATCTCGTCAGAAAATACTGCAGAATTCACACATCATAAAGTAAAATAACTAGATAAATCCACCAAGCTGAAATATACATATCCATCCATCATCCATTATGTGCCATGCCGATAAGCGTGGGCGGTCATGTTCTGCCATCTCACTCGATCACCAGAGTCGTGGATCAGCTCCGTGTTCCTGTTTCGACCATGCCACGTGGCCAAGCCATCCAGGTATTTACTTCTCGGTCTTCCCTTTGGTCTCTTCCCTTCGATCTTGCCAGTTGTCACCAAGGTCTCCAAGTCATTTCTTCTCATAACATGCCCAAAATATTTTGACTGTCTACGTCTAATATCTCTAATCAGTTTACGATCTTCATTTGTTTCTTGGAGGACTTGTGCATTGGTTTTTCTGTCTGTCCATGGTATTCTTTGCATTTTCCTCAGAAACCACATTTCCATAGCCATCAGATGTTTTTCAGCTTGACTGCTCATTGTCCACGCTTCACATCCATTCAAAAATACAGGTTCTGTGTAGCCCAACACTCTTTTTCTTGTTTCAATTGATGTATTTTTACTGGTCAGTATGTCTTTCATCTTGCGAAAGGTTACCTTCGCAATGGCAATTCTTCTTCTAATCTCTTCAAGGCATCTCCCATCAGATGTTGTGACTGTTCCGAGACAACTGTACCGGTTCACTTGCTTAAGAATATGCCCAGTTACTCGTATATCACGTTATGGTATTTTCTTCTTTCCAGTGACTTTCATAATCTGTGTCTTCTTAATATTCAGTTCTTACCCTAGTTGTTCACTGTGTGCAACAACCGCATCTACTAAATGTTTCAGGTCCTGTTCATTGTCTGCATTCAATACTGTATCATCTGCATATCTTCTTCTTCTGCGTTCATCCGGACTTTTTTTTCCTGACGTGATTGCGTTGTGCCTGTTTACAGCAGAGCTGCGTTCTTGCACCGTTAAGCCGACACATCCACTTCTGCGGGCATTTGTTGACCGGGTTAACCTTCCCGGATCTGCATATCTAATTTTATTGATGTATCTTCCCCCAATGTTCATTCCTTCCATATCTTCTATATTTCTGAAAATAGTTTCACTGTACAGGGAAAAAAGATATGGAGACATTCCACATCCCTGTCTCACACCTCTTTTAATAGGTTGATATTGACCTACATCATTATCAATTCTGATGGCAGCTTGTTGTTTCCAATATATGTTTGTTTACAAGTCTAAGGTCTTTTCCATCAATTTGTAGATCTTCATGCATCCTTATCATGTTGACATGTCTCACTTTATAGAAAGATTTTTTGTGTAGTCAATAAAACAAAGATTTAGATCTTTGGTTGCTTCCATAGAACGTTCAATTACTGTTCTCAGTATATACACAGCATTTACTATACCCTTGCCTTCTACAAACCCACATTGTTCTTCCCATATTTCGGGTTGTATTTTCTTCCTAACTCTTTGCATGATAATTCTCAGCAAAATCTTCGCAATGTGTCTCTTTATACTAATTGTTCGATGTTGATCACATTCCAAGGCTCCTGATTTCTTCGGGATTGCAATAAATACAGAGTTACATAATTCAGGAGGTATATCTCCAGTATCATATATTGCGTTCAGCAGTCTGGTGACTTGGTCTATTCCATATTCTTCTAAGGCATTGATCATTTCTATTGTGATGTTACCTGTACCCGGGGTCTTGCCAGTTTTAATAAGGTTAAGAGCATTCTGAACTTCCATCTTCAAATTGATGGTCCATTATTATTCCGATTATCATATTGTTCTTCTCTTGTATCATCATAAATGTCTTTCACATAATCTGACCACGCATGTAAAATCTGATCTTTTTCTATTATGATTTTGCCATGTTTGGTGTTTAGGCAACACGTTGATGTGTGGGTTTTTTTGTTAGTGATGTCATTAATTCTTTTGTGCATTAATTTGGTATTCCGGATGTTGTGTTGGTTTTCAATTTCCTTGCAATTTTCCTCAAGCCATGTTTCTTTTGCCTCTTTGCATAGCTTCCTACATTTCCTGTGAATCTTTTCATATTTTTCCTTGTTATTGTTTTTTTATTTCTTCTTATTTCCGTGAGTATTAAAACGTCTTCTGTCATCCATTTCTTCGTCCTATTATCTTTATTTTTGGACGGTTGTTTCTGCAACTGGTTGACTGATTTCTTTAATATTTCCCATTGGTCACTGACTTCTTGAAATAATATTTCCATATCGGACAATGCATCGAATCTGTTCTTTAACTCTACGTTGAATTTATCTTTTATCTCCTCACTCATTAGTACCCGTAGATAAAATGTATTTCTTGGTGTATATTTGACTTTCTTTGATTTCTTCTTCTTCTTCTGCTGCGTTCATCCGGATTTTTTTTTTCCGGCCGTGACTGCATTGTGCCTGTTTACAGCAGAGCTGCGTTCTTGCGCCGTTAGGCCGACACATCCGACTTCTGCGGGCATTTGTTGACCGGGTTAACCTTCCAGGTTCTTTGATTGTATATGTAAATTGATTCAGATTAATCTATGGTTGCTGTAGCAGTCTGCGCTTGGTATAGTTTTTGCGACTTTTAAGGCATTTCGAAAACTTCTGTTGATGAGAATGTAATCAGCCTGATTCCCGATCTTATTATCAGGACTTCTCCATGTCCATAATCTCCTTTGGTGATGTTGATACCAGGTGTTTCCAATAATCACATCATGCTCTTTTGACCTCTTTCATTCTGTTCTCCTAGTCCATACTTGCCTACTATGCATCCGTCCTGTTGATTTCCACCATTAGCATTCAAGTCACACACTATGATATTTACTTCAGAATTTTTGCATTTCGTGAAGGCATTCTCTAAATCATTATAAAATTCATCAATGCTGTCATCACTACTATCTGCTGTTGGTGCATAAACTTGTATGACGTTGACATCAAAAGATCTTCCACTCAACTTCACCAGTAATATTCTGTCTGATACCATCAAATATCCTTCGATCGATTTTGATCTCTCTGTATCTATTATAATTGCTACTCCTCGCTGTTGTTTCTCTCCACCAGAATAGATTATTCTATATTCCTCAGATGTTATAATGCCCATTCCTGTCCATCTGGTCTCACACATACCTAACAGGTTAATATTTAGTCTTCTCATTTCATTCTTAATGTTATCAAATTTTCCATCCCCACTCATAGTTCTTACATTCTAAGTTCCTACTTTCAATATTGATATTCTTTTGCACTCAGTCGCCTACTGACAGTCTGGAGTCACTGGTGCACATGACTACCCCTACCGGGCGAGGCTGCTCCTATGGAGCACCCATTTACGTTGTTTCTCTTATTATCGATGAGATTGCAGTACATGATATTCTTGGCATCTTTAAAGAAGGAAGTTTGCCATTGATTTCCTTCCTAGCAGTGACCATACTGGTCGATGACCGTAACCATTGCCCCCCCCCCCCCACCCCAAAAAAAAAAAGAGATGGAGACCATAACCTACAACTATCTGTTGGCTGCTCTTCAACTTCATCCATCACCTGCACACATGACTTCACGTAACCCTGATCGGGGGGCTAAACGGGTACTCCACCTTGCCCTTGGGTGTCCTGTATACACATGTTCGTACAGTAATGTCAATTGTCTGCCACGGTAATTTTAAATTGACTAACATGTATTTCTGTTTGCAAAAAAAACTGGCCTTTGTAGATTAATCATCATTCCGGTCTCCCGGACGAAAGTGTTAACGACGTGACGAACACATCTGCACGAGATTCGGCAGCGGATCATATTGCGTTAGTTACTTATTGGGTATGTGAGCTGGTCGCTCAGATAGCAATAGCAAACTCCTGAGCGTAATCTTGCCAAGAACATCAACAGTAGCTGAAAAATGCGGGTGTTGACTGCAACGTCCTGTAAGGCAGTGCTTCCCAAAGTGGTGGTCCGCGGACCAATGCCAGTCCGAGAGCCCTTCTTTGCCAATCCGCAACGTGAGTTGAAAAACAAGTAAGAAAAAAGTTAAATATTTTCCCCTTTGACGATTGTTTTCATTCAATTCATTCAATCAGGTGCCATCTCCGCAATGAAGGTTGGCTGCAATGGATCTCCAACACTGTGTGTCTCTCGCCTTGACTGTATATTCTGTCAGGCTGATGTTCGTCCATCTTTTGATTTTATGCTCCCACTTGTATCGTTGTCTACCTCTTGCCCGCTTGCCCTTAACCTTGTCTTCCAGTATGGTTTTTATAAGATTATCATGTCTTTTAACGTGGCCAAAATATTTCACTTGTCTCCTCATTATTTCTTTCATCAACTCTCTCTTCATTCCCAGTTTTTCTAGGACCTCTGCATTTGATTGTTTTTGTTTCCATGAAATACGATATATTCGTCTGTATATCCACGTATCCAGGGCTTCTATGCGACTTTCTAGTTGCTTGTTCAATGTCGAGGATTCCGCGCCATACAGTAGCGTTGAATATACGTAACATTTGACAATTCTCATTTTTAATGAGTTATTAATCTCTCTAGATGTTAATACTGATTTCATGCCGTTGAAAGCATTTTTGGTCATTCCTATTCTCTTTTTGATTTCCATTTCACTTCTGCCATCATCTGTTATTATATGTCCAAGATGAGAGAAACTTGTTACTTGTTCTTGTATCTGCCCGTTTACTATTGATGACCTTTCCTTTTCACTGCTAATTATCATAGTTTTTGTTGTTTGGATGTTAATATCTAAGCCACATTCTACACTGTGCCTGTTTACCTCTTCCACTAGGTCTTGCATGATATCCGCACAGTTTTTATGGTGATTTAATTTTAAAATAAACTGAGCCTGTAGCCGTATAGCCCAAGGAGTATTTATTTTTTAAGGAGAAGCGAATCATTGGTTCAATGGGAAAGTTAAAAATAGTAACCAGCTGAGACCGATACTAAAAGCCAGCCTGGTTGACGACATTTGTTTGTTGACGACGTGCGTTTCTTTTGTTTCCTATGTGACGAAAAGTGAGAAAGATGCACATTATAATTTGCTGATTGTCATAAGATCCAGAACATACAAGTACGTGATTTTCGTTGTACGATTATAATGCGTTTTGCCATCGTCTGAGCGAATGAAGGTGTTAGATACATCTGCAAAATATTTTTCATTACAGCTGGACGAAAGCACAGACGTTGCCAACTTAGCGATTCGGATGGTGTATGTGAGATATCGATACAAAGGCAACTGAAAGAAGAGTATTTCTTTTTCGTCAATTAGCATTATTAACCGATTCTCTGCCGTGTGCCAGTAAATCGGAGCAACAGAACGATTTTGGTGCCCGTGTGCCAGAAGATCGGCTCAGTATAAACAGTGCTTTATTTGTTCCAGTTATATTATTATGAGTTGAGTTGAGTTGAGTTGAGTTGAGCTAAGAACCGACATCACTACACTCAGGACATTCCCATACATCTCCGTCCCCTCGTTCAACAGCCAGCGAAAAGTCATACTACTAATCGTTCCAATCGCTATCTTATTGAAAGTTCTCCTGGTCTTCCCTCTCAGTTTTGAGAGTCTACCAGAACACCTACCGATCCCCTGCCATCTCATTCTTTCCACATACGGGTTCCCAATCTGTTCTCCCCCCAATATCCACACGGTCCCACCTGCGCACGACCACCTCTCCCTTGTCTATAGGTAATCTACCACCAAGAGGTGCATTCCCTGCCAGCATATCAGCCTGTTCATTCCCCCGCACTCCCGCATGGCCGGGGCACAAAGTCCATACAATTTTCACAATCGGTGACCTCTGAAGCGAGATGAGTCATTCCACATGAAACATTCCTTTCTCCACCTTACTAATCATACTCTGTGAGTCCGTAATTAATGCAGTATGTGTTACAGCGGTCTCCTCTAACCAACGGAAATCCGCTGTTACTGCTTCCACCTCCATTCTCATGCTGGAGGTCGTAGTCTCGTATGCCAGACTCTCCTTTTTAAAGCATCGTTCATTAGCCTTCGCAATGAAACCCCAGCCACTACGTCTGCTTATCACCACTGAGTCATCGGTGTAGATCACCAGTACAAACAGGAAGCAGCATGGACATGGCTGATATCATCACAGCAGTACAGACTCGGCTGGTGGATCTGATAAGACCCCGACGCCAGCCCGACTACATGAACTGAAGCCTGCTCGATCAGCTCAATGACACCTTCGAGGGGAAGAGGAGATACCTGGACCAACTCCTGATGGGAGCAGTCCGCAGAAACACTTTGGGATGGCTGCTGCATCGGAGGGATGGGCACACATGGGAATGCCAAAGTGCAGTAACATTGTTCGACGTAACATCATAATATAGGGTGTTTGTAAAGTCTCACTACACTTTGTATGTAGAACAAATTTCAAAAATGAAGTACATGATGGCATAAAAAAATATGCTCTACAGTCCATCGTGAAGCAATTTGCAGCGAATAGCTGTCGTCTGCTGGAGTAATTCTTTATCAACTGAAGAAAGAATTGTGTTGGTTGAACAAGTGTTTCGAAATGGCGTTCGAAACACACGAATAATTACTGAAATTTTTATAGCAAGATTTCCTGATAAACAACCTACTCATCGCATTATGGTTAGAAATTTGTTGAATTGGTAATTTCCAGCTTCCCTAAAACAGCGTTAGACCATAGCAGTAACTAATTTAATACATTTTTAGCAAATTTTTATTACATCATGTACTTGATTTTTCAAAAGTGTTCTACATATAAAGTGTAGTGATACTTTACAAACACCCTGTATAACATAAAATAACACATCATTCTTTATCTAGAAAGTCAATTTTCGTGAATATTATTTCTGTCCACCAAACAAAGAAACTATAATCTCGGTTAAAACAACACGCGAAACAAATCATGAGACCTATTATTCTCCTTGAATCTAGTGCAGTCCCACAACCACAAAACACCTTGCGTCTGCCACTGACCTGGTGCCTAGCAGTGTTATATTTAACTAATAATCACCTTCTCCGTCTTTGGCTTTGTTTGTCAGGCCTGATATGCCAGATAATAACGACCACTACCATACGGATATTCGACAAATATTACAGCAGCGTCCATCGATTCCGCCATTTTTAGTCACACACATCCTGCCAATTAGGCGCTCCTGTGGTGCCAGTCAATAGTTGCTGTATCCGCGGCTGGAGCCTGTCAGTTGGGCATCTTGTGTTATTGTGTTTTAACGCGAGCCGTCGATCAGGGGCGGATCCGCGCAGGAGCTTTCGAGTTGTGTGAGTGTGTGTGTGTGTGTGTGTGTGTGTGTGTGTGTGTGAGAGAGAGAGAGAGAGAGAGAGACAGACAGACAGACAGACAGACAGACAGACAGACAGACAGAATATACAGCAGGTCCTTAGTAGGACATCGGTCTCGTCTCTAGAGGGACTCGCCATCTTTCGCTAGTTCTCCCGTTAACAGACAGCCAGACAGAGGACGAGTGGATGGATGGATGGATGGATGGATGGATGGATGGATGGATGGATGGATGGAGAGACAAGAAACAGATAGACAGATGGATGGATTGATGGATGGAGAGAGAGAGAAAGAAAGAGAGAGAGAGAGAAACAGATAGATAGACGAATGGATGGATGGATGGGTGGATTAGTGGGTGGATGGAGAGAGAGAAATAGATAGACAGACAAGTAGATGGATGGCTGAATGGAGAGAGAGAGAGAGAGAGAGAGAGAGAGAGAGAGAGAGAGAGAGAGAGAGAGAGAACAGATAGTCAGACGAATGAATGGATGGATGGATTGATTAGTGGGTGGATGGAGAAAAAGAAACAGATAGACAGACAAGTGGATGGATGGATGGGTGGAGGGATGAGTGGGTGGATGGATAGATGGATGGATGGGTGGGTGGATGCATGGAGAGAGAAATAGATAGACAGACGAGTGGACGAACCGATCGACCGACCGACCGACCAACCCAATGACCGACCGGCAGACAGACAGACAGACAGACAGACAGACAGACAAATAGATAGATAGATAGATAGATAGATAGATAGATAGATAGATAGATAGATAGATAGATAGATAGATAGATAGATAGATAGATAGATAGATAGATAGATAGATAGATAGATAGATAGATAGATAGATAGATAGATAGATAGATAGATAGATAGATAGATAGATAGATAGATAGATAGATAGATAGATAGATAGATAGATAGATAGATAGATAGATAGATAGATAGATAGATAGATAGATAGATAGATAGATAGATAGATAGATAGATAGATAGATAGATAGATAGATAGATAGATAGATAGATAGATAGATAGATAGATAGATAGATAGATAGATAGATAGATAGATAGATAGATAGATAGATAGATAGATAGATAGATAGATAGATAGATAGATAGATAGATAGATAGATAGATAGATAGATAGATAGATAGATAGATAGATAGATAGATAGATAGATAGATAGATAGATAGATAGATAGATAGATAGATAGATAGATAGATAGATAGATAGATAGATAGATAGATAGATAGATAGATAGATAGATAGATAGATAGATAGATAGATAGATAGATAGATAGATAGATAGATAGATAGATAGATAGATAGATAGATAGATAGATAGATAGATAGATAGATAGATAGATAGATAGAATGTCATAAAAGGTCATTAAGTAAGGATGTTCTAAAATTGGCAAAATCACACGGTAGACAACAATTATCCAGCATCCTGCCTGGCTTGTATGGTTGTGCGCCTGGCTTGTGTGACAGTGGGCCTGGCTTGTGTGACTGTGGGCCTGGCTTGTGTGACTGTGGGCCTGGCTTGTGTGACAGTGGGCCTTCTTGTGTGACTGTGGGAGTGGCTTGTGTGACAGTGGGCCTGTCTTGTGTGACTGTGGGAGTGGCTTGTGTGACAGTGGGCCTGACTTGTGCGTCAGTGGGCCTGGCTTGTGTGGCTGTGGGCCTGGCTTGTGTGACTGTGGAAGTGGCTTGTGTGGCTGTGGGCCTGGCTTGTGTGACTGTAGATTGTGCGGTTGTAGGCCTGGCTTGTGTGGCTGTAGGCCTGATTTGTGTGGCTGTTGGCCTGGCTCGTGTGACTGTGGGCCTGGATTGTGTGGCTGTGTGGGTGGTTTGTATGGCTGTGAGAGTGGTTTGTGTGGCTGTGGGCCTGTCGTGTGACTGTGGGCCTGTCTTGTGTGACTGTGGGAGTGGCTTGTGTGGCTGTGGGCCTGTCTTGTGTGACTGTGGGCCTGGCTTGTGTGACTGTGGGCCTGTCTTGTGTGACTGTGGAAGTGGTTTGTGTGGCTGTGGGCCTGTCTTGTGTGACTGTGGGCCTGTCTTGTGTGACTGTGGGAGTGGCTTGTGTGGCTGTGGGCCTGGCTTGTGTGACCGTGGGCCTGACTTGCGTGACTGTGGGCCTGGCTTGTGCGTCTGTGGGCCTGGTTTGAGTGCTTTGGGCCTGGATTGAGTGGCTGTGGGAGTGGCTATAGGCCTGGCTTGTGTTGCTGTGGGCCTGGCTTGTGTGACTATAGATTGTGCGGTTGTAGGCCTGGCTTGTGTGGCTGTGGGTCTGACTTGTGTGGCTGTGGGAGTGGCTTGTGTGGCTGTGGGCCTGGCGTGTGTGGCTGTGGGAGTGGTTTTTGTGACTGTGAGACTGTCTTGTGTGACTGTGGGCATGACTTATGTGGCTGTTAGTCTGGCTTGTGTGGCTGTGGGCCTAGATTGTGCGGCTGTGGGCCTGGCTTGTGTGGCTGTGGACCTATACTAGTCTAGGGGTCTTTGTGGCCCAAAAAAAAAAAAAAAAAAAAATAAGAGGAATAATGTCTGGTTAGAGCCGCACTGGCCGTGGAAAAAATAGATTTCTACCACAGCTGAGGATTGAACCCGTGCCTCCACGACACAGTTTAACATTACATCAAGTCTCCACCACACAGTTCAACATTACAACAAGTCTCCACCACACAGTCCTACATTACATCAAGTTTTTACCATACAATCTCTGACCCAGTTCAACATTATTGTGAGGTTATGAAGGTAATAATGGTGATATGGCTAGGGATAAAGTGGATGGGGTGGGCTATCATCCGTAATCAGCCTTCTTAAGGAAACCTTGAAATGGCTCTGAAACCCCAAGTGAGGACTTAGACAGAATGTTTAAGTTCCTACACTAAATTTATGAAGAAAGGGCCTCCTTTAAAAGGCTAGGTGATTATGAAAATTTACCACAGACAAGGGAGGAAGAAACTCACTCCATAAAGAAATGTGTGTGTGTGTTTATCCACCCTCACTCTGATCACAACTTAAGTTTTAAACAGTATTATATATTAACTGTAATCAACAACTGTTGAACAAAACGTCAATAATGAATCGACTCAAGCGATTGTTTCCAACACAAACATTATATTGGGACAAATGTTGGGTTTCGGGAAGATCTATGATCTGTATTGTAATATCATATACACACCCAAATATTACAAACACACGGATAACAAAATCAGTGGGGGGGGGGGGAGTAAATGATTCCCCAAGACTAACCAACAGATTTCTAAACTATTAACTTGATAAAGCTCCAATCTCATTAACAATATCATTAAGGTTCTTCTCATTAAAAAGCCTAAAATAAACTATGTCCACATTCTTCTTCTTCTACACTAATTCACAACTACTGATGAGCTTCTTTAGTAATGCAGACAATCTTGGTTCAGGAATGTCATGGGATTCTCCATAGTGATACATGGTGGATATAATTAGAACTTGGTACCTAACTTTCTTGTACATGCTTGGCGAAGTCGAGGCCAGGTGGTAAATCAATATACAAGCATCACTCTTCACGGTTTCGAGAAGGTAGATCCTCGGGTCATTGTAAACAATGAAGACCATCCCTTTGTTCGTGTTCATAGACCAGAACATCTCAACTGCCATCAGCAAAGCAGACCAAGAATCATGTTGATAAGGCCAACCTTTAAGTTATGTGACATCACTGAAACTCTCCAGACAACAAATATTTGAAGGCTATATGCAGGGACTGATACTTAGTTGTCGATGAATATGCTTTGTGGCGCTGAGATCGGGGGTTATTCCAGATGATATGCATTCTTCTTCCGACTATCCAGAAGATAATTCCTGACTTCATTGTAAATAATGAGAAGAATGAAAACTGTCCCGTAGTTCAGGTTTAAAAGATTCGAACATCTCAATAGTCATCAGTTAGCAATTCAGTATGACTAAGTGTCCTGACTGTAAAGCCAATACACACCACCCATCTCTGACGATACAAATGCCAAAAACCAATCGATATACATTTGAAAGAAAATCAAATGTTATCGCAACCAAAATATCAACAGACATAAAGAAAACCAAAAAAAAAAAAGGGGGGGGGGAGGAGAAGAGATGGTGTTACTAATTCACCAATCTCTCTTCTCTGGTGATGAAGTTTAATCCAGCTCCGATGGAGTGTGAGTTGTATCTGCATAGGGATCAACACCTATTCGGGATTGATACTGGGACGTCATGACGAGATAAACGTCATGATAAGACAATGTCATCATGTTGAGACAAAACGTAATATAATACAAACCATCATGATGAGACAATGCCGACATGGTGATACAAGGCATAATGATAAGACAAACTATCATGATGACAAGACGAAATAATAAGAAAAAAAATGTCATGATATGATCTCCACATTTCATGTCCGCAATGGCAAAACTGGTCCCTTCGTATTGTATGTCGGTACACAAGTGCTTTTCTCATCATCCACACTCATAAGCTCTTTTACCTTTTCCTACTGAGATCAATTTGAACGTTTCTCCTCCAGCAGTCGGGATAATAATTAATAAACAATATTCACATGTGAAACAAACACAAATGAGAAACATATAATCATTTCATGAAATAATGCAGGATCCATCTAAGGGATATTCATCAAACATCAGCAAAGATTCGAACACAAGAATATATTGTCCTTTACCTGTCTGACTCTTAGGAGCAGGGAGTCGAAAACGCTGTTCGAAAATTTACCCAATGTTGCAAGCATAATAAGTGCACGAACTTTGGGAATGAATTGCATTATGACAATCTTTAAGAGCGCTGTTAGCAAATCACACTGAACATAACATATTCGCCAAGCCATCAACAGTGTACAATGTTGGCGTGGAGTGCACGTCCTGCAAGACATATTGATATATGGTGAGTCTATCTTTCTTCCCATATGAGATTATATCTCATAAAAAGAACAAGCATTCACTTCAATGCTCATAGCATATTCATGAAAAAGATTACATGACAAATCACACATTTTGCGCACACGAGTTGTAAACCACAGACTCTCAAGAAAGTTTCCACAGTTTGAGGAAGAATGCTCAATGATGCACATTTATGGTTAACAGTTTTATAGCATACAGAAAAATGCAGATGATATGCATTGATAGTGAGATATCATTCACAAAGCATATTAAGGCTATTGATGGTAGATGGACACTAGCATGGCAAACTCTGCAGAATTTCTCCCAGAACAATAGCAATCTTTTTTATCACCCTGGTAAAGCATAAATTTCCTGGTTTCACAATGCACAGACATAATGATATTTGTACCCTTTTCACCACGAGGCACGGCCATAACATGTCTAATGAAGTCCTGATCATACCCCTGGTACAGAGAGCACAATGGACTATTAAAAAACCAACAAGAAATTAGAAAACGACTTGCTTGGGTGGCAACTACAAGGCAAGTGGAAATGCTTTCGTTTCGCCGGGTTTCAGCCGGAACTTGGCAGGGACTTGAGCTAGGCCTGGTTCCAGGGATTCCGCATGTACCTCAAGTTGAACAACCAATCATTTAGCTCTCCTGAGTCGCTCTGTAGGTTACAATTATGTTGACACTTAATCTAAATATATCGCTGACTGAATAACTCCCTGTATGGCGATCCAAAGTGCACATATGTGATAATTAGGAAATAATATAAAAAATATAATCAAGAAATACTGTGATGTGTGATGATAGATATATCACATTTATATCGAGGTCATCGTGGCCAATTGGATGTGAGTGTTCGTTCTTAAACTTCTGGTGTTTTGATGCCGAAGTAGCGGGTTCAGTCCCTACACTGGTCAGTTAGACTAAAATGTTAACTTCTCATTCCTGACATGGAGACGTAAATTACAAATACCTCTGAAGTCAGAGTGGGTTCGCCTGACGGCGAGGGACACTAGTAATAAGGAAAGCTAATCCACTAATGCCGCAGTTCATAATCCCACATACCACGTTTGAGACACAGCTGTGTTGGTTTATTATGAAATGGTATGGGTGCCAGTCGTTCAGAACGCAATGGCAAAATACTTAACGTAAACTTGCCCAGGAATCACAAACAGCCAAAAAATGCTTGGGTTAACTGCTACGTCCTGTAGAGGACATGCAACTAACAATCGACACATACACATCAGTCGAGTACACTCCCCAGTAGTGGAAACTACCAGAGGTAGTAGCACGTGTGTGGACTATGCTTGAGTTCAAAGCCAGCAAACTCATGCACAAAATCCCTGTTGGTCACGTTTGCTCCCTCCTAGTCACGTTTGATCCCTGTTGGTCACGGTTGATATCTGTTGGTCACGTTCATTAATGTTGGTCATATTTGATCCCTGTTGGTCATATTTGATCCCTGTTGGTCACGTTTGCTCCCTCCTAGTCACGTTTGATCCCTGTTGGTCACATTTGATCCCTGTTGGTCACGGTTGATATCTGTTGGTCACGTTCATTCATGTTGGTCATATTTGATCCCTGTTGGTCACGTTTGGTACACGTCGGTCCCGTGTGATATCTCTTGGTTACGTTCAATTCATGGCGGTCACGTTATATCACTGTAGGTCACGTTATATCCCTGTACGTCACGTTTAATCTGTGTTGGTCACGTTTGCTTCCTGATGGTCACGTTTGATCCATGTTGGTCACGTTTGCTCCTTGTGGTACCCATCTTCTCTGTTCCATTTTTGACTTCCCCTGTAGTGTGTCCACCTTGTGAAGTGGAAGAGTTGGGTGTCCCAATGACTCCAAGAGCTATGTCGGCGGCAGTGCAGCTACTGGCAGGGACTCCCATGACGAACTGGTTAAGGAACCGGGCGAAGTTATACGCCAACCGGCTGTCTTATAGGTGGACGAGACTGTCAAGGCCCAGGCTTCTGGCCTAGAGACACAGTAGTGGAAGATAAACTTTATGGACCACAAGGGGACAGTCAAGGGCCAGACTTCTGGCCTAGAGATACAACAGTGGAAGATAAACTTTTACTTAGCCGACAGATCATCCTTATTACACATCGAACCATTCAGTCCACAAGTGCTCGGATCCCCTCCTCAGTAAATCCCGCAGCATGTAACGGCTAG
The DNA here is from genome assembly GCA_963921405.1 of Cepaea hortensis. NCBI lineage: Eukaryota > Metazoa > Mollusca > Gastropoda > Stylommatophora > Helicidae > Cepaea > Cepaea hortensis. Next base: position 230,369,826 of record OY992876.1, read on the forward strand.
CGACAACTGTTCTGTGTTGGTTTATTAATCTTTTTTGGCTTCCTGCGTTGTGTTCTTGTCTGGCCACGCCTCTTTTAACTTGCTGTTCTCGCAGTCTGACCATGGTGTGGGAGATAAACTTTAAAGACCACAACCCTGCTGCATTGTAGGTAGATTGGGGAAAGTCAGCAGTTAGGCTTTTGGCATAGAGAAACAGTGGAAGATAAACTTTATGGGTCACTGAGTGAACTAACAAAGACAAGTTATACAAGAGACAACATTGCAGATACAGTACTTCTCTTCTTATGCCCTGTCATCCACTGAAGCATATGAACTCAACCAAACCATCCTCTCTTGTGCTACCTTCTGCAGCTCCCTCTATGTCCTTCCTCCATGTCCTCCCACCATTTCCTCCCTTCATGTTCTCCCTCCATGTCCTTCCTCCATGTCATCCCTCCATTCCTCTCTCCATGTCCTCCCCTCCATGTCCTACCTCCTCGCCTCCCTTCATGTCCTCCCAGTATTATTCATCTCTGTCTGTAATTCTCTTATTCAAATGGTTTTAGGTCTCCCGTTATTTCGTTCACCCTATGAGTTCCAGACAAGAGAGTGTCTAGTTATACCTTTCTCAGTGTGTGTCCTATACAGCGCCTTTTCCTCCCTCTTGGTTCACTGGAATTTGTTTAGTTATCTCCATGAGCTCTACATTAGTGATTCAGTCATAAACATTGTATTCCCACTATTCACCGAAGGCACCAATTAGTGAATGTTTATACAGGATGTTTGTAAAGTCTCACTACACATTGTATTTAGGAAAAAAAAAATTTTAATGAAGCATATGACATCATTAAAAAATACAGTGCTCAAAATGCATTAAATTAGTTATAATATTCACTGGCATGGTCTAAAGGTGTTTTGGAGGAAGATGTAAAGTACCAATGAAGTATTCAATATAACTTCAATCAATCAATCATGTGCCATGCCGGAAAGCGTGGGCGGTCATGACTAGCCATTTCACTCGATCACCAGTGTCGTGGATCAGCTCAGTGTTCCTGTCTCGTCCATGCCATGTGGCCAAGCCATCCAGGTATTTTCCTCTCGGTCTTCCTCTTGGTCTGTTCCCTTCGATCTTGCCAGTTGTCACTAAGTTCTCCAATCCATTTCTTCTCATAACATGTCCAAAACATTTTGACTGTCTACGTCTAATTTCTCTAATCAGTTTACGATGTTCATTTGTCTCCTGTAGTACTTGGTCATTGGTTTTTCTGTCTGTCCATGGTATTCTTTGCATTTTCCTCAGAAACCACATTTCTGCAGCCATCAGATGCTTTTAGCTTGACTGCTCATTGTCCAAGTTTCACATCTATACAAAAGAACAGGCTCTATGTATCCCCTCAACACTCTTTTTCTCGTTTCAATTGACATCTTTTTATTGGTCAGAATGTTTTTCATCTTGCTAAAGGCTACTTTCGCCATGGCGATTCTTGTTCTAATCTCTTCAAGGCATCTCGCATCAGATGTTATGACTGTTCCAAGATAATTGTACCGATTCACTTGTTGAAGAATATTTCCATTTACTTGTATATTACATTGTGGCACTTCTTCCTTCCTAGTGACGACCATAACCTGTGTCTTTTTACAATTTAATTCTAACCCCAGTTGCTCACTGTGTACAACAACCGCATCTACTAATTGTTGCAGGTCCTGCGCATTGTCTGCAATTAATACTGTATCATCTGCATATCTAATGTTATTGATGTTTCGTCCTCCAATGCTGATTCCATTTATATCCTCTACATTTCTGAAAATATTTTCACTGTATAGGGAAAAAAGATCTGGAGACATCACACATCCCTGCCTAACACCTCTCTTAATTGGCTGATACTGTCCCACTTCATTATCAATCCTTATTACAGCTTGTTGTTTCCAATATATGTTTTTTATAAGTCTAATGTCTTTCCCATCAATTTGTAGATCTGCAAGCATATCCACCATGTTGACATGTCTAACTCTATCAAAAGCCTTTGTATAGTCAATAAAGCAAAGATGTATATCCTTGTTTACTTCTATAGCACGTTCTTCTTCTTCTTCTTCTTCGTTCATCTATAGCACGTTCAATAACTGTTCCCAGCATATACACAGCATTTACTGTACCCTTTCCTTCTACAAACCCACATTGTTCTTCCCCTATTTCAGGTTGTATCTTCTTCCTCACTCTTTGCATGATAATCCTTAGCAAAATCTTTGTGATGTGACTCATTATATTAATTGTTCTATGTTGATCACATTCCAAGGTTCCTGATTTCTTTGGGATTGCAATAAATACAGAGTTACATAATTCAGGAGGTATATCTCCAGTATCATATAATGTGTTCATCAGTCTGGTGACTTGCTCTAGTCCAAATTCTTCTAAAGCTTTAATCATTTCTGTTGTGATGTTATCTGCACCGGGAGCCTTGCCAGCTTTCATATGCTTAAGAACATTTCGAACCTCCATCTCCAAAATTGGCGGTCCTTAAATCTAATATCATACTGTTCGTCTCTGTTATCATCATAAAGGTGTTTCACATAATCTGTCCATACATGCAGAATCTGGTCTTTTTCTATTATGATTTTGCCATCTTCAGTTTTTAGACATCCTGTTGATGTACTTGTTCTTTTATTAGTAAGTTCCTGAATTCTTTTGTGCACTAATTGACTGTTGTGTTGGTTTTCAATTTCTAAGCACTTTTCCTCAAGCCATGCTTCTTTTGCCTCCTTACATAATATTCTGACTTGTCTGTGAATTTCTTCATATTTGACAGAATTATTTTTGTTGAGTCTTCTTGTTTCCATGAGGTGTAAAATTTCTTCAGTCATCCATTTCTTACGACCCACCTTCTTTAATTTTGGAATAGTTGTTTCTGCAGCCACATTGATTGAATTCTTCAACGTTTCCCATTGAGCATCCACATCCTGGAATAGGATCTCTAGATCAGACAAAATTTCAAATCTGTTCTGTACTTCTATGTTGAATTTGTTTTGTATTTCCTTGTCATTACTCAATGTACACAAATCATATTTAGTGTTTCCTGTTATATACTTGACTTTCTTCAACTTTATCCTCAATGTTCCTGTGAGTAATCTGTGGTCACTATAACAATCAGCACTGGGAATAGTTTTTGCTAGTGTTAATGCGTTTCTAAATCTTCTGCTAATCAGAATGTAGTCAATCTGGTTTCTAATCCTGCTATCAGGATTCCTCCATGTCCATAATCTTCTAGTGTGTTGCTTGAACCAGGTGTTTCCTACAATCATTTCCTGTCCTTTTGCCCACTCTACGAGTCTGTATCCTCTTTCATTTATCTCTCCTAAACCATAGTTTCCTACTGTGTATCTATCCCCTTGATTTCCTACTTTTGCATTGAAGTCCCCTATTATGATGTTTATTTCTGAATTTTTACATTTCTTTAAGGCAGACTCTATGTCATTATACAATTCTTCTACACTATCTTCACTGGATTCTCCTGTTGGGCATATACTTGAATAATATTTATGCTAAAAGGTCTGCCACTTAATTTAACTAGTAGAACTCTGTCCGACACGGCCCAATATCCTTGAACAGATTTTGCTGTTTTCCGGTCCAAAATAATTGCCACTCCTCTATGGCGATCTTCACCTCCAGAATAAATAATCTTGAAATCTTCCTCTATCTTGATGCCTGCTCCTGTCCATCTCGTTTCGCACATACCTAAAATATTAATTTTTTCCCTTTCAATTTCTTGTTTTATGTTCTCTAATGTTCCGTCGTTGTTTAACGTCCTAACGTTCCAAGTTGCTAATTTGAACGTCTCTGTCCTTGTCTTGCGATGATCAGTCTTTAAGCGAATCATGATATACTAGGCACTTTTAAAGAGGTAGTTTGCCGTTGATTTCCTCTATGGCAGTGACCTTACTGGTCGGAGACCGCAGCCATTGACTCAAGAAGAGTTCTTCTGCCTGCCGTCGTGAAGCTCGAGGCCATGACCCACAATATCTGTCGGCTGCCCTCAAAATTTCATCCATCACCTACCTTCCGTGGCTTCTTTTGAAAACTTCCAATAAAAGGAACACAAAATAACATCACATAATCCACAGGAAAACACTATTCACGGGGAATCCATAGGAAATCACACGAAATCCAAAGGATAACACTAAATAGCGTCCCTCCGAAAAGTAACGCTTCATTTTGTCCTTATTCAACAACTTTATTCAATATAACTTATTCAACAAATTTCTAACCGTAATGCGATGAGAAGGTTGGACATTTTCCTATAATCTTTGAACAACCATCCGTGTGTATCGACCGCCATTACAAAACAGTGGTTCAACCCAAAAAATTCTTTCTTCTGTTTGTGACATATTTTACCTCACCCATCGCAGTTTTCCAAGAACTTGTGTCTTAAGTGTGTCGTTCTGGTGACCATATAAAGCAATGTACAGTCTGGCGATATAAATACACCTTAAGTATATTTGAAACAAGCCTCTGTCTTAATTGAGCTCAGTGATTGGCTCAGGTTCTGACCAAATTCCTGCTGGGACCCGGCGAAACAATAGCCTGGCACTTTAAAATGTAGTTGTCAACGAGTCAAGTCGCTTCCTAGTTTAGGGGGGGGGGGGGGAGGTTATCGCCCATTTGTGCTCTTGGTGATTATGAATTCTTTTTAAATGTTATGCCCGTGACTCTTCATGAAACAGGTATCATTGTTTCTGGATGTGAATTGTGAAACTGTGAGATCAATGCTTCATTGAAAAGATAGTATGAAGTTCGCTTTCTACAAAACTGACATGTCTGTCATGAATGATATCTTGCTATCAATGCATCTAATCTGCGTTTTCTATATGCAGTAAACCTGTTCACTATACATGTATATCTTGAACCTTTTTTCCTATGCTGTAAAAATAGTACTATCAACGCATATCATGGGCATGCTTTTCATGCTGGGGAAATGGTTTTGCTAAACTGTATCTTGAACTATCGTGCACTTACGGGTGCATATTCTTGTTGACATCTTTCGTAAATATACAGAGTGTGTGATTGTCATGTAATCATTTTCATGGATAGGTTATGGGTTGAAAGGAATGCCATGTTTTTAGTTATAACCTCATATGAGGGAAGAGATAGAGCACCATATATCCACATGTCTTGCAGCACATGCACTTCACGTCAGCACTGCACAATTATTGTGGATGACTTGGCGATTATTTTATGTTCAGGAATTTGCCAATTTGCATTCTTAATGACTGCCACAATTCAATTCATTTCTGAAGTGTGTGCACTTAAGCTTGCAACACTGGGTAAGTTTTGGAACAGCATTTTAAATCCCCCTGCTTCTAAGAGTCAGGGTGGGAAAGAACAATATGTTCTTGTACTCTGGGTTTTGTTGATATTGGATGAATATCCAATGGATAACTCGTGCATTATTCTATGAGAATTATTATATGTTTTCTCATTTGTGTTTGTTTCACATGTGAAGGTGTTTATTAATTATTACCTGACTGTGGGAGGAGAACCGTTGAGTTGATCCCAGTAGGAAAGGGTAAAGAGTTTATGAGTGTAGATGATGTGAAAGGCATTGTGTACCTGAGCAGCACATGAAGGGATTGTTAGCCGGTCTGGTTATTGGCTATTTTACATTTGTCAGGTGACAATTACATCTTGCAGTTTGCAGTTACAGACAAGAGATGATGTTTATATCTCATGATGTCTTTGTCATTATGACGTTTTGTCTTATCATTAAGTGTTGCCTTATCAGGGCAATGTGCCTGATCATTATGTCTTGTCTCATCAGGTCGATATTGTCGGGTCAGGACGTATATCTCATTATGCCGTCCCAGTATCGATCATGAATGGGGGTTGATCATTGAGTAGATACCACACACTCCATCAGAGTTGAATTAAACTCAATCACCAGAGAAGAGGATTGGGGAATAAGTTAGTTAGTTAGTTAGTCGACAGATCATCCTCATTGCACATCGAACCATTCAGTCTATAAGTGCTCGGATCCCCTCCTCAGCAAATCCCGCAGCGTGTAGCGGCTAACGACGCCAGTTCTGTGTTGGTTTATCAATCTTCTTTGGCTTCCTGCGTAGTGTTCTTGTTTGGCCACCCCTCTTTTAATTTGCTGCTCTCGCAGTCTGGCCATTGTTGTAGATTCACAGTCATCACTTGGTTCTCGCAAAAGTCTCACTTCTCGTAGAGCATTCAGAATGTCAGCCTGGTCCACGGCACGTCCGCCCTCCACAGTAGCCTCACCTGCGAGCTTGTCAGCCCGCTCATTTCCTTGTACTCCCGCATGCCCTGGCACGAAGATGAAACTAATCTTTGCCAGCCGAGACCGTTCCAGAGGCAGCAACCATTCTCTTCGGATCGACCCCTCCTCTATCCTCTTGATCATGTTCATTGAGTCGCTAAGGAAACAAGCCCTAGTGAATGTCTGTGTCTCGAGCCATGTTATTGCTTTACTTACTGCCATGACTTCCATGGTCAGGCTACTTGTGGTTTCAGTGAAAGCACCAGAGTCCTCCTTCACAATTATCCCTCCGGCCCGAGCTGTAAAGGCCCATGAGCTTCTCACATGTCGGACGACCGACCCATCTGTGTAGATGACCGCGTCACCGTCTAGCGAATTCTCGAAAATCAACGCTTGTACTTCAGCCTCAACAGCAGCCGGATTTTCATGTCTGCATTTTCTATCTAGTTGGATGCAAACTGAAAAGGATGTGCAGAAGTCTGTTGGCACTTGCACCCACTCCTTGATAGGTTCTAAGTCCTCAAGTGAACACACCTGTTGAAGAATGTCTTCGGCTTGACCCATCCACGACCGTCCTCTTTTTAACCTGCTGCCCTTCACCTTCCTAATTTCACTATGCAGTGAATGTTGTGTGTTTGCGTTAATTCTGAGGTAGGCGCGTGCCCTGCAAACTTGTATTCTCTCTTCAATGGTTGGAAAATCAAGAAGGTAGCGCATCGCCCTGCATGCTGTATCTCTTGTACATCCAAGAATAATGCGCATAGCTTCATTCTGTATCCTTTCCATCCTTTCTATCTGCTTATGGTTGAGAGTCAGGATTGCCATTGCATACTCCAAAACAGACATGACCAGCCCCTCGTACAGAAGACATAGATGGCGCTGCTCACAGTTTGCTGCCGCCATCACCCGCATCGCTGCCAAACCCCGCTTGGCCTTTGTTATCACCTGGTCTATGTGCACATTATAAGCAAGGCTTCGATCAAACCGTATCCCCAGGTAATTCATTGCCTGCGTTCTTTCCACCGTCTCTGAACACAGCATTACAGTTGGTGTTGGATTGTTGACAATATGATTATTCAACGAGAACCAAGTCACTGTTGCCTTTGTTGGGTTGACCATTGCCCCAGCTTCATCACACCAAGTACTTATGCGATTGAGTTCGGTTTGTAGTTCCACAGCAACCTCCTCTCTATCCTTACTCTGACGATACACTAAAACATCATCGGCATATGACAATGTCCTGCCAGGTCCAGTGATCTGCTCACTGGTGATTCTCACTGTGTAGACGTTGAACAGTACCGGAGATAATGGTGATCCCTGTGGTAGGCCAGGATATATTGTTGTTGATTCCCAAGTCCAACTGCCACATCTAAAAACTACTTTCCGTTGGAAGAGGGCTGCAGCGATCCAACTAAGGAGGAATGGACTTACGTTTAGTTCAAGAAGCTGAAACATTAAAAAATCCAGTGGTACTCTGTTGTATGCGTCCTCAAGATCAATCGCTGCAGCAACGGTTTCAGTCCCTGAGTGGAAACCTTCATTGACATCATGGGCAAAGACTGCTGCATTGGTCCAGGTTTCTCTTTTTGGACGGTACCAACCCAGGGTAGGTGGGAAAACACCTTGCCTCTCTAGTTGGCTTGATATTTTCCTGGCAATTACCTTCTCCAGCAGCTTGCCTATTGTATTCTGCTTGGTTATAATTCGATATCCCTGAATTTTTTTGTGGTCTTTGTCAGGCTTCGGCAAGGGAATCAGATAGCTGTGTAACCATTCCTCCTTGATGCTCGCACTCCCTATACTGTTGTTGTACATGTCTGCTAGTTTCTCTAGCTCATTGTCGGTACACCTATTTATGTCGTCGTATCTTATGCCATCAGGACCTGGAGCACTGTTTTTTGATCGTCGAAGTACAGCCTTGATTTCTTTCACCTGTCACTGTGTCTTCATCCGAAGTGTTCTGGGCCTTGCATCTGTCTGAGGTGACCTTCTTGGCCAGATTTCGGCCTCCCATGTCTGTCTGGTTGCTCTGCTCAAGGTAGCGTTCAAAGAGGGCTTTGCCCTTGTCCTCGTCAGTCCTCTGCCAGATGAGGTCAGCACCTTGGAAGTCAGAAATGCTCTTATTCTTGACTACACCACTCATGCTTTTATGTAGTCGCCAGAACAATTTCAGTGACTTGTCTGTGCTTACTCTTTGACACACCTCTGCCCAGATTGGGGAATTAGAAACACTCACCCTTCTCCTCCCCTTATTTTCTTTTCTTTATGACATTTAGTTTTCTTTCAAATGTATATTGACTGTTTTTTTTTCTCTCTCCCCATTTTGTAGCACCAGAGAGATGGATAGTGTATTGGCTTATAGTCCGAGACAGGAAACTTGGTAATAGCTCCTGTCTATAATCTACAACAGATTATGTCTGCAGATTTCAAATATTTACTGTCGCACATACTGGTTGGCTTGGTCCGTGGAAAACTGAGGAGTACCGAGTGGATTAAATGAATGTTGTTGATAAATTATGACTTATGTCTGGGAACTATAGGACGGTATTCATTATACAATGTCGACCAAGACATGAGTATTTACTTTCTCTACAGAGTCAAGAGTGATAACCTCTTATTCCACTTCTGTCCCAGGCATGAGTAGAAAAGTTCCAAACCAAGTCCTAGTTATAACCAACCTGTGACCATCTAGAGCCCTCTATGTCAGACATCCATCAGACTTACACCATGCAAGAGCATATCTAACCCAGCACATCAGCAACTGTGAATTAGTTGACGTATTCTCCCCCCCCCCCCCCAGAGACTGTAGAATATCCTCCCATACCTAGTGGCAGTGAACATGTATAACATTTTGTAGGCTATATGTGGTGTGTGAATTTATACTTTCCCCGGATTACTGGAATTACTTGTCCTCTGTTTAAGAAGGAGAAAGACTTTCCATCATCTACCTGAGAGAGATTAGGATATTGATTTTTTAGTTAGATTGATTTATCTATTTGTGAACACGAAATTTTTTTTTTTACTTGACAATGTGGATTTGTGTTTTTTGTTGCTATATCAAAGGATCACAGATCCTCCCTCAACCCAATTCGTCACAATATAGTGTGTATGTTTAATCAAGCCTTTTGAGTCGATTTACAGTGGATGTTTTTGTTCAACACTGGTTATATACAGCAGTTGACATATGCCACTGTTTATAAATTTAGTAGAGATTAGAGTGAGGCTGGATGACAACATATAGACAACTTTTCCTTATAGAGTGAGCAGTATCCTCTGTTATCTGTGGTTAATGGCCAGGATCTGCAAGCTTTCATGTGAAGCCCTTTTCTTCATATAACTAGTGTAGGACTTGAACACTTTCTGTCTTCCTCACTTTTGGGGGATTCGAAGCCATTTCAGATTTCCTTAAGAAGGTTGATTGAGAATGAAAACCCATCCCATCCAGGATACCCCTAGGCAAATCGCCTATATTTATCTTTATAACCTCACACCGCCGGTCTCCCTGGTCTAAGAGTTACACGACTTTCTCCGTAATCCCGTATACTCTCGTGAGTAACGTGACGAGCGCGAGAATCTGTAGCGGTTCTCTCCGCGTCGGTAACTTAAGGGTATGTGAGCCGGTCGCTCAGAAAGCAATGGCAAACTACTGAGCGTAATCTTGCCAAGAAATCAACAATCAGCTGAAAGATGCCGATGTTGACAGCGATGTCCTGTAAAGGATATGCGAACAAAACAAAAGCACAAAAAAACTCACACCGTTGATAACACCATTCTGTCTGGAGTGCAACATATTACTCCAGCAGATGACAGCCATTCGCTGCATGTTGCTTCACGATGGACTGTGGAACAAATTGTTTGATGACGTCATGTACTTCATTTTTCAAAATTACCCTAAATATAAAGTGTAGTGAGACTTTACAAACACCTGGTAGTTTATTTGTAATCCTTGTAGTTATTCTCCACTGTTTCTGACTCATGCGGTAGTACCGATTGAAGATGCAGACAATCACTTCAAAGCGAGCAAAAGAAATCACGCAAAAGAAATCACGCGCTAAGAAAAGCAGAAAGCTTGTCTTAGCTGCATGTACTGATACTCAATTCTCTTTTCATTCCCAATTTTTCTAGAACTTGTGTATATGATTGTTTTTGTTTCCATGAAATACGATATATTCTTCTGTATATCCACATCTCCAGAGCCTTTCTAGTTGATTGTTCAATGTCTAGGCTTCCGCGCCTTACAGTAGTAGTAGTGTTTAATATACGTATCATCCATCCTATAGGTTTGACGAAACTGTGTAAGGCAATTCACTAGATGATGATAATGATGATGTTTCCCTGTTGACGGCCTAGATACATATCTTTGCCTCAAACTTTGATACTGAATTATCTTCTTCAGTACACCATCTTCTGCAGCACTGGAAATCTATCCGGAGTATCCGCGTATATGATCTCAGAAATCACGTACGGGTTGTTCCTCTTGTTAACAACAGTCATGATGACGTCGAGACAGCAACAACATCAAACATGTCGGCTTTACCGTCCCGTTATACACTCCCCCCAAAATACTCCAGGTCGAATAGCTTCATATTAATATTACATCGCAGAATTCAACACAGGTAGTGTTGTTAACAACAGCAACCCCCAAAAAATTATTAAAACTATCTTCGCCTGGAAGAAACAAGAAACAAGAACGTCCTTATTTCCTTATAGTCTGTTTCAGGCGTAATTAGCCAAGGCGACTTGCGAAACTGCACGCGGTGAAACTGGACCGTAAGCCTCGTGCGCTGCGTGGGTTTTGGATCACGTGACATGTGCTACAGGGACGTTCCTAGACCAGGCGGCCGCAGACATATTGGAGTACCATTTTTATTTTCGTTTCTTAAGTCAGGGATACATACGACTTAGCTTTGCCTCAAAGCAGTAAAAGACACATTCTAAAGGGAATACCCCGTGGATTACTATACTGCCAGCAGAACAACATATCGGATATTTCAAAGCGTCCATTTGCTCTGTCCTTTCGGCCAAACAATGTGGACGAATCGGCTTCGTGTTCGGGTGGGCAAGCAGGCGCCCGCCATGCAGCCATCTTGAAAGATATTGGTAGACGCAATCTCCTTGGAGTCTGTCGCATGATGCTATGGCGTGGACAAATAATTTATCTATTTATGGTTATCCTTAATTTCGCCTGCGCAAACCGGCAAACTAATACACCGCCGCACGTTTGCTAAAATGTGTCTAAGCAACGACCATTGATCGTCTTCTCTGTTCATTGCACTAGCTATTTTTTTTCCCCACAGCTGGCTTATGAAATTCGAATAAAACACAATTTTAAGAGAAGCTGTAGTTTCAGTCGACAGTTCTACACAGACACATAAGAGCTTCTAAAAACAAAAGAACTTCTAAACAAACATAAGAACTAAACAGACAGAACTAAAGCACTGAACTAACAAAATAACCATACAATGCCTTATCCAGAGATTCGGCCTTAAGTTTGGTTCAGCTACGCCAGACGTTTACTCTGACTCATAAATTTGGTTGCTGTGTAATCTAGGCTTGACCTAGCCTCGTTAACAGTCCCTGAGGGGACGCTTGGCTGTATAGTGTGGCTCTGGCCAGGCTTGGTTCGTGCAGCGGTTGCGTGTCGCCCCTGGCTGTTCTATCCAAGCCTGTTAGTTGTAGAACTATGAACTCTACAGCGGTGTGGTAGGGATACTGGCCGCGTCAGGCATTGAATAGATGCGGACAGGGCTAAAAATACACCTGGTTCGGTTTATAGTTGAAGTGGTTAAGTTATAACTAGTTGGCCGAGCGTCGAGACAAGTTTATTTTTATAACGGGAGGTGTTAGTCATTTGGCTGTTATTTCCTGGCCTCTGTTTATTTGCCTAGTCATTGTTGGTAGCGTCTCCTCTTCTACTCTTGGATATAGAGACACAATACGGGAGTGTTGGATATAGAGACACAATACGGGAGTGTTCTACCTCTCCTCTTCTACTCTTGGATATAGAGACACAATACGGGAGTGTTCTACCTCTCTTCTACTCTTGGATATAGAGACACAATACGGGAGTGTTCTACCTCTCCTCTTCTACTCTTGGATATCATCATCATCATCAAGTGCCGTGCCGGCTGGCGTAGGCGTTCATGGCTTTCCACAGATCTCGGTCTTTGGTGTTCTGGATCAACTCTGCTGATGTTATTCCTCCATGCTACCGTCTCAGTCCGTCCAGCATAATTTCTCTTGGTCTGCCTCTGCCTCTCTTCCCCTCGATCTTTCCAGTTGTCACGATGTTCTCTAATCCCTCTCCTCTCATCACATGACCAAAGAAAGATGTTTGTCTCTTTCTTATTGTTGTATATAGTGTTCTAGTTTCATTAGCCTCTTTCAGGCAATCGTTGTTAGTTACTCTGGCAGTCCAAGGAATTCGCAACATTCTTCTTAAAAACCACATCTCTGTTGCTTCTAAGTTCTTCCTAATTTGTTCATTTACATTCCAAGATTCGCTGCCATACAGCAAAACTGGTTCTATATAGCATTTTAGTACTCTCTTTCTTACATTCATTGATAGCGACTTATTGCATAAAATACTCTTCATTTTCTGAAATGCTGTCTTTGCCTGCCCTATTCTGCTCTTAATCTCTTTTGTACATCTTCCATCTGATGTTATAAGTGCCCCTAGGTATTTAAAATTATCCACTTGGTTGAGAATTTCCCCTTCTATTTCTATGTCACATTTTGGTGTCCCTATTTTCTTTGATATCATCATTGTTACTGTTTTCTTGATATTCAAGGACAGTCCTTTCTGTGCACTCTCTGTTACTACACTGTCCAACAATTGTTGTAGGTCTGTTGCATTATCCGCTACCAATACTGTGTCATCTGCATAGCGTATATTGTTTATATTATATCCTCCGATTAGTATTCCTGGCTTCTCTTTGATCTCTCTCATTATTACTTCGCTATACAGGGAGAAGAGATCGGGTGACAAGACACACCCCTGTCGTACTCCTAGCTTTATCTGTTCGTAACAATCCTCTTTATTTCCCATTTTAATTGCTGCTACTTGGTTCCAGTAATATATTCTTTATTATTCTTAAATCTTTCCCATAAATGTTGATATCTTCCAACATTTTAATCAGCTCATCATGTTTTACTTTATCAAATGCCTTAGTATAATCTATGAAGCATAAATATATGTCTCTCTGTTTCTCTATTGATCTTTCTATTAGTGTTCGTAATATATATATTGCATTGTTTGTACCCTTTCCTTCCATAAAACCATACTGTTCTTCACTAATTTCCATTTTTATTTTCTTTCTTGTTCTTCTCATTATAATTCTGAGTAGAAGCTTAGTGACATGGTTTATGAGGTTAATTGTACGAAAATCTTCGCATTCAAGTGCTCCTGGTCTCTTTGGTATTGCTATAAATACAGATTTCAGCATATCGCTCGGTAAATATCCACTGTTTTAAATATCATTCAGCATTTTGGTTAATATATCTACCCCAAATTCTCCCAATACTTCTAATTCTTCTACAGTGATTTCATCTGGCCCAGCTGTTTTTCCTGTCTTCATATGGTTCATGGCGTCAGCGACTTCTTCTTTTAGAATAGGTGGGCCTTCTAAGTTACTTTCTTCTGTTAATTCTTCCCTTTCTCCATTATATAATTCTCTTGTATACTAATTCCACCTCTTCATTATAGCACCTTCCTCCAATAATATCTGTCCTGTTTTTGATTTCAAACACCCTGTATTTATTCTTATTTTTCTTCCTGTGAGCTCGCTGATTTGTCTGTGCATACTTGTTTGATCTTTAATGGAATTTAATTCAATTTTTCTGCATTGCTCATTTAACCAACTTTCTTTTGCCTTCACACATTTATCTCTTATTTCTTTATTTATCTTAGCATCCTCTTGTTTGTCATTTTTATTCTGTTTCCTTTTGTCCATCAGCCTTAAGATTTCTTCATTCATCCATTTTTTCTTAGCTTTTTGGCTTCTCTCCAGTAATATTTCTTTGCTAGTTTGATGAATGGAGTCCCTTAACATTTCCCATTGTTCATCTATACTCTGTATTTTAGCTATTGCATTGTACCTATTTTTCACAGTCACTCTGTATTGTTCTTGAATTTCTTTATCTACTTTCAGAACCTCTTTATTAAGTCTCATGTTCTTAACCATTTTTTCCCCTCTCTTTAATCTTACTTTTATTTGTCCACGTAGTGGTACATGATCACTATTACAGTCCGCACCAGGCATTGTCTTTACATTAATTAATGCATTTCTAAATCTTTTATTAATAAGTATGTAGTCAATTTGGTTGCGTATTTTCATATCAGGGCTGTTCCATGTGTATAGTCGTCTCTTATGGTGTTTAAACCATGTGTTTCCAATTATCATATCATTAATATTTGCCCATTCTATTAGTTTCTCTCCTCTTTCATTTCTTGTACCTAAACCGTAATTCCCCACTATATCCTCTATTTTTCCCTTTCCTACTTTTGCATTAAAATCCCCCAGTATTATTTTTATTTCTTGTGATCCAATTTGGGCTATTGCCATTTCAACTTCATCGTAAAAGTTTTGTATATCTTCATCACTACTGTTTGTTGTTGGTGCATATACTTGTATAATATTTATATCTATTGGTTTGCCTTTGACCATTATAACTCTTTCTGAAATGCACCAGTATCCAGTCATAGATTTGGCTGTATTTTCATCAAATATTATTCCTACACCTTTTTCATGTGTGTCCCCTCCAGAATAAATTATTGTGTGTTTGTCGGTTATAATTTTGCCAGATCCCTTCCATCTCATCCCACTTATGCCTAGTATATTCATTTTCATGTTTTCCATTTCTCTTAGAACATTGTTTAATTTTCCTAGCTCATTTAATGTCCTAACATTCCATGTTCCTACTCTAAATTTATTTAGTTTAGTTATTGTTTTAGTTTTGCTTTAATTTTGCCATCAGTAGCTGGATGACGGTCTGGTGTCACCTGTGGCTCATGACTGTCCCTACCGGACGAGGATGTCCTAAGACAGCCATTAACGTCGTTCACTATTTCTGAAATGTGTGTCGCCATGAAATCTTGGGAAGATAATGTGGTGGTTTCCCCTTGCCTTCCACATTCACATGGTGGTCTTTTAACTCTGCCTTTGACAGCCATTTCCGACTGTCAGGACAAGTGAGTGCCCTGCTCTGCTCAGCTGCAGAGTTGTCCACTTATTCCGGTGGATACTCGGTCCCCAGAGCTGTTTTAGCCACACCGTGGTGTGTTTCCATCCTCTACCGCGGGGAGATGCAGTTGGGATTTTCCCTTCCTAAAGTTATGGTCTATGACCAAAACTCTCCAGTACTGTTTAGAGGATCTCTATATCTTGGATATAGAGATTGATATATATATATATATATATATATATATATATATATATATATATATATATATATATATATATATATATATATATATATATATTGGATATATATATATGACCACATCACATCGCCCACATCTCCCGGCGGCAGTGACCACATCACATCGCCCACATCTCCCGGCGGCAGTGACCACATCACATTGCCCACATCTCCCGGCGGCAGTGACCACATCACATCGCCCACATCTCCCGGTGACAGTGACCACATCACATCGCCCACATCTCCCGGCGACAATGACCACATCACATCTCCCGGCGACAATGACCACATCACATCGCCCACATCTCCCGGTGACGGTGACCACATCACATCGCCCACATCTCCCGGCGACAGTGACCACATCACATCGCCCACATCTCCCGGCGACAGTGACCACATCACATCGCCCACATCTCCCGGCGGCAGTGACCACATCACATCGCCTACATCTCCCGGCGACAGTGACCACATCACATCGTCCACCGCTTCCCGATTGCAATTTCAATCAATCAGACAAGTGCCGCCTCCACAATGATGGCTGGCTGCAATGGATCTCCAACATTGTCTCTCGTCTTGACTGTACATTCTGTCGGACTGATGTTCGTCCCTCTCTTTATGTTATCTTCCCACTTGTATCGTTGGCTACCTCTTGCCCCCCCCCCCAACCTTGCCCCCCCCCCCCCAGTATGGTTTTTATAAGAGTGTTATGTCTTTTAACGGGGCCGAAATATTTAAATTGCCTTTTGTTTACTTCTTTCATCAACTCTCTTTTCATTCCCAGCATTCCTTGCATTTGATTGTTTTTGTTTCCATGAATTACATATTCTTCTGAATACAAGTTAGTCGTATGTAAGTTTCCGGACGTTGCAAATCAACCCCACATTTATCAGCCGTTTGTCTGTATTGTGTTTCTATATCCAAGATATATATATATCATTGTCGCCGGGAGATGTGGGCGATGTGATGTGGGCGATGTGATGTGGCATTGTCGCCGGGAGATGTGGGAGATGTGATGTGGTCACTGTCGCCGGGAGATGTGGGCGATGTGATGTGGTCACTGTCGCCGGGAGATGTGGGCGATGTGATGTGGTCACTGCCGCCGGGAGATGTGGGCTATGTAATGTGGTCACTGCCGCCGGGAGATGTGGGCGATGTGATGTGGTCACTGTCGCCGGGAGATGTGGGCGATGTGATGTGGTCACTGCCGCCGGGAGATGTGGGCTATGTAATGTGGTCACTGCCGCCGGGAGATGTGGGCGATGTGATGTGGTCACTGTCGCCGGGAGATGTGGGCGATGTGATGTGGTCACTGCCGCCGGGAGATGTGGGCGATGTGATGTGGTCACTGCCGCCGGGAGATGTGGGCGATGTGATGTGGTCACTGCCGCCGGGAGATGTGGGCGATGTGATGTGGTCACTGTCGCCGGGAGATGTGGGCGATGTGATGTGGTCACTGCCGCCGGGAGATGTGGGCGATGTGATGTGGTCACTGTCGCCGGGAGATGTGGGCGATGTGATGTGGTCACTGTCGCCGGGAGATGTGGGCGATGTGATGTGGTCACTGTCGCGGCCGCCGGGAGATGTGGGCGATGTGATGTGGTCACTGTCGCCGGGAGATGTGGGCGATGTGATGTGGTCACTGTCGCCGGGAGATGTGGGCGATGTGATGTGGTCACTGTCGCCGGGAGATGTGGGCGATGTGATCACTGTCGCCGGGAGATGTGGGCGATGTGATGTGGTCACTGCCGCCGGGAGATGTGGGCGATGTGATGTGGTCACTGTCGCGGCCGCCGCCTTTACTACCCATCACATTTCACGATACCTTTTTCCGTTAAGTCTGGATCGGGAGATGTGGGCTATGTGATGTGGTCACTGTCGCGGCCGCCGGGAGATGTGGGCGATGTGATGTGGTCACTGTCGCCGGGAGATGTGGGCGATGTGATGTGGTCACTGTCGCCGGGAGATGTGGGCGATGTGATGTGGTCACTGTCGCCGGGAGATGTGGGCGATGTGATGTGGTCACTGTCGCGGCCGCCGCCTTTACTACCCATCACATTTCACGATACCTTTTTCCGTTAAGTCTGGATCGGCCCCTATTAGTATTAGGATACGAACACAACCGCGTAGCCGACAGGCCCGCCTGGTAGAGACAGGACTTCTGGGTGAATTAACGGTGTACAAAAATTGGTTGAGGACAACTGGACGCAGACTGCAGGCCGGCACATGTGAAAGCAGGTCAGGCGGAGTTCAGGTGTGTTCCCTTCTTGGATGACCTTGCGGTGTGTGGCGGAGGGGGTACGGTGTCCGTATTAAGTTCAGGAGTCATTGGGTTCATTATTATCATCTTGTGAATTACGTTACAATGTTTTGACAAGTCTGTGGCTCAGTGCATCCGACTTCGACAAACATGTTTTTGGATTTGCTTTACCTGGGCCTTTGACCGTCCCCAGTCTACCAAAAGGCAGCAGGTTTGTGTCTCTCTTCGTCTGGTCCCTAGCCTTTAACTGTCCCCAGTATAACTACAAGGCAGCAGGTTTGTGTCTCTCTTCGTCTGGTCCCTAGCCTGTGACTCCCCCCCCCCTCCCCCAATCTACCTACGAGGCAGCAGGGTTGTGTCTCGCTTCGTCTGGTCCCTAGCCTTTGGCTGTCCCCAGTCTACTTACAGGGCAGCAGGTATGTGTCTCTTTTCATCTTGTCCCTAGCCTTTGACTGTCCCCTACCTACCTACAAGGCAGCAGGTATGTGTCTCTCTTCGTCTGGTCCCTACCCCTTGACCTGTCCGACATGGGAGATCCTACCAGTTGCTGCGCTACCGTCGCCAAAGCCCGTGGGGTTACTGGAACAGCCAGCCACTCTACCACTTCAAGGTGGCAACACTTCAGAGGGGAGTAATCGGGTTCCAATTTCAGCTGTGAATCTTGACAAGAACCACTTGTGTCTGATACCAAAAAATCCCCTGCGCTCTTGGGTAGTAAGACCGGTAACCTAACTCTCCCGGATAAGGGCGACAAATAGACGGTCGCTTGTGCGAGTTGAGCAGGTTTAATAATCCGGTGGTAGTTGGTTATTAACACAGAATAAGTCTAGGGGTCTCATGGCCGCCTCTCTCGCGTTATTAAGGTCGCGGGTTCTTTTCCGAACTCTTCTTTTGGAAATAACATTCACATACACGTAACTCCTGGGGGAAAAAGGTGAGAGATACAGTGTACAACGAACTCCACTACAGCAAACATAAATCACGGGGGGGGGGGGGGGGGGGATAAACAAAACAAAATAGTACAATAAAACTAAGTACGAATGATGTTTCGATTGCACAAATCTTCACCAGGAACAACATAAACAGATCTAAAAAAAAAAAAAAAACACGCATGAAATTAGAAAATGTAATAGCATTAACAGCCGGCTTCGTGGCTTAGAGGTTATGACTTTTCTCCGTAATCTCGTATACTCTCGTCGGTAACGTGATGACGGTTCAAATCAGCAGTGGTTCGAATCGCATCGGTAACTTACGGGGTATGTGAGCAGACCGCTCAGAAAGCAATGGCAAACTACTGAGCGTAATCTTGCCAAGAGATCAACATACAGCTGAAAGATGCTGGTGTGGACAGCTAAGTCCTGTAAAGGATATGCTAAAAAAAAAATAGCATTAACACACAGATTCTTCGTTGATAGGAAGGCAGCGCAGAAGTGCAGCTGTGACAGGCACCGAATAAGGAAATGTGGAGCCTAAAGTGTGCAAGCAGTCAGATATTTATATACGGAGGGGAGTCAGCAGAGCTATACAGTGGCATCAACAACAGTATTGATTCCCACAGGATGAGTGCATCCCAGAGAGTTGATTTACTGGCTTTCAATTCTTCTGTCGGTTCGCGGGTGCTTTTTTTTTCTTTCTCGGAGACTCCTGTGGGTCATCGCTGGAGCTATGGCGTTTGTGCTCTGTGCGACGGCCCCGGCAGGGCGCTCTGCTGAAACAAGACTGAGCCATATGGGGTAGAACTCGGTGTAAGAATGTGCATTTTTAACCCCTTTTGGTAAAGATAGTAAATGATACTCATCATCATGTGCCATGCCAATAAGCGTGGTCGGTCATGTTTTGCACACGATCACCAGAGTCGTGGATCAGCTCTGTGTTCTTGTCTCGACAATGCCATGTGGCCACACCATCTAGATATTTATCTCTCTGCCTTTCCCTTGTTCTTTCCCCCTCATTCTTGCCAATTGTCACGAAGTAATAATATGATAATAATAATCTAATAATAAGGTGGGCATTCATTAGTTGCATATCCTCTGCAGGACGTAGAAATCAACCCCAGCAATGTTTGGGTTGTTTGTGATTTCTTGACAGGTTTACATTCTGTAGTTTGCCATAAGTAAACCATAAATAAGGTATACATAAAGATAATAAAGCCGGTCTCCCTGGCGAAGGAATCGAGGACGTTGTTCGTAATTTCTAATACTCACGTACGAAACACAGCTCGTTCAGAAAGCACTGGCAAACTACTGAACGTAATACCTGCCAAGACATCAACAGCAACGGGAAAATGCTGGTGTTGACTGCAATGTCCTGAAAAGGATGTGTGGAAAAAAAATAAAGATGATAAATTTAACTTTCTGCCATCAGAAAACTATCGGATATAAAGAATGGAGAGGGGGGGGGGGGACTTATATGAACAATTGACAAAAGCATTACTTTGAACGAGACAACATAACTAAATAAATACACCGTGTTTAAAATATGACGGAAGTCTGTCCTTCCCCTTTTCCCCCGAAAACCAGATTTTTTAGTATGACCTAGCCAAACGCAAAAAGCAAGACAGTATATCCAGTGTGTATCTGTCTGTACCAGCTGCTATGCTCTTCACAGTCCAGGTTTAGACGGCAGTTCAGATAGCATGAGTTAAGGCAATACAGCTGTGGAACAGTCCAGGTTTAGGAGGCAGTTCAGATAGCATGAGTTAAGGCAATACAGCCGTGGAACAGTCCAGGTTTAGGAGGCAGTTCAGATAGCATGGGTTAAAGCAGTGCAGCCGTGGAACAGTCCAGGTTTTGGCGGCAGTTCAGATAGCATGGATTAAAGCAGTGCAGCCGTTAAACTGTCCAGGTTTATGCGGCAGTTCAGATAGCGTGGGTTAAAGAAAACACTCTCTCTCTCTCTCTCTCTCTCTCTCTCTCTCTCTCTCTCTCTCTCTCTCTCTCTCTCTCTCTCTCTCTCTCTCTCTCGTACGTGTGTTATCTCTCATTTACAATCCATTCCTACTATCCTCCTCCTTTTCACGACATTTCTTCTCGGTCTTATAATCCTCTTTTGTGTATTTCTCTTTACGTCTATCTATCTGTCGCTCTTTCTATTATTCTCTCTCTATTTTTCTGTTCTCTCTTTCATGCTGTCTCTGTAATTGTCTCGTATTCTCTCTGTATGTCTCTCAGATTGCCTCTCCATATCTCTCTTATTTATTTTCCTCTCTGTTTCTCTGCCTCTCTGTCTCCCTTTCTGCCTTTGCTTCTCATCTATCTTTCTGCGTCTCTCTTTAACATACTATTTCTTTCTTTCTTTCTTTCTTTCTCTGTCTCTCTCTCTCTCTCACTCTCTCTCTCTGCTCTCTCTCTCTCTCTCTCTCTCTCTCTCTCTCTCTCTCTCTCTCTCTCTCTCTCTCTCATCGATATTCTAATTAGCAAATAGAAACAAATGAAGACTAGTGCCAATAGGTGACCCTAAGTTCGTCATTTTTATCGGACAGACAGCAAGTCGTGTTCTTTAACAACCGTCGATCAAGACCCACACAGCTTAATAGTGGTGTGCCTCAGGGCTCAATACTAGGTCCGCTCCTTTTTGCAGTTTATATTAACGACCTTCCTTTATATCTCAAAACTACATGTGATCTATTTTCAGACGATTGTGCTATATATGCTAGTCAGGTGAACCGTGGTGAATTAGACAAAGTTATTTACAAAAATAACTTGATATTCTTACTAGGTGGAGCAATGAAAACCGCATGCAAATTAACATCAACAAAACCAAATACATGCTAATAACCACCAGGCAAAAACTCCAGACATTAGCCATAACTGGGTCACCGCTCGAACTCTGCATACACATATAGTTAATGTAAATGAACATAAAACATTAAGGTCTTTTAACTGACAGCTCTCATTTTCACGTCCTTATAGAAAATAGCAGAAAAAAGTTTACCAACTTGCTAAAACTCAGCACTTCCTGGACGAAGGCGCGCAAAAGTTATTCTATACATCCTACATTCAATCACATCTCGATTATCGTTCCACAGTCTGGGATAGTTGCCCTAAATCTAATATGAAACGACTTTGTTCTCTCCAAAAGCGGGCTATAATCTAGTTTCTGACACAAAGCACGCTGAAAGTAATAATTTATATAATCATCTAAGGCTTCTACCACTTCGAAAGCTATATAACAAAGCCAAATTAGTTAATAAAGTAGTATCTCAAAATACCACAGAGTATCTTCAACCGTTGATTCAATCTCATGCAATAACAGCAAGCGCTTAAATTTGTTATATGTTCCAAAACCTAGATTGGACTTATACAAAGCATGCTTGGCGTATTCTGGTGCCCACTTATGGAATGAATGACCTTCCAATGAGTCCCTACACATTTAACCAAAAAAACTCTTTCAATACTTACTCCATACCGACTATATGCCTCCATAAGTCACCTACTGGTATCATTTTTCACTATGTGTGTTTGAGTGAGAGAGAGCATGCAAGAGAGAATGAGAGAGAGAGAGAGAGAGAATGTGTCTGTGTGAGAGAGATAGAGTAAAAGAGAGTTTGAGAGAGTGAGAGCGCGTGAGTGTGGGTGAGATAGAGAGACAATGAGAGAGAGAGAGAGAGAGAATGAGAGATTTAGTGTGTGTTAAAGACAAATAAAGAGAGGGTTGAGCGCACGCATGTCATATGACATGCTATTCCATATTTATCTGTATCCTCATCTTTCATATTATTTTTACTGGCAATTGATTTTAACATGTACTATATGCACTGCGTATTTCACCATGCTTATATCAATTCCAAGAATTATATTATATATTGAATTGCATCACTATTTTTTCGTTACACAATGTGCAACATTGTTTTCATTTTTCACCATTTTTGTGAGGATGCTCACGATAATCGTCAGTGTGTGTGTGTGTGTGTGTGTGTGTGTGTGTGTGTGTGTGTGAGTGTGTGTGTGAGGTGTGGGAGTTTGTTCATATTAGATTTAGTGAGCACGTGAGCCTTTATGTGTCTAGATGTGTGAGTATAACTCTGGTTGGCTGGGTGGGTGTGTATGTGTGTCTCTATATGTGTGTAGGTGGAAGATTTTTCCTTACACAATGTATTACATATTGTTTTCATTTTTACTATTTTTGTTAGGATGCTCACGAAAATCGTCAGTGTATGTGTGTAAAGTGTGAGTTTGTTCACATTAGATTTAGTGAGCATGTGAGCCTTTATGTGTCTAGATGTGTGAGTATGCATATGGACGGATGTGTGAGTGTGTATATGTATCTATATGTATGTGTTTTTTTATATGTGTCGGTGGATGGGTAGGCATGTAAATGTGTGTATGCGTGTCTATGTGGGTGTATTTGCATATGCGCATGTATGTGTGTGTTTATATATGCGTGTATGTGTGGGTGCATATGTGTGTATATGTGTGTTTGTGTGTGTGTGCTTGTGTGGGTATGTGTGGTGCTTCTGTGTGTGCTTGTACGTGTGCGTATGCGAGTATGTTTATGTGTGTATATGTGTGTGGGTATGTGTACGTGTGTGTGTGTATGTGTGTGTATATGTGTGTATGTGTTGGATACGTCGAGATTGATGGCTCAACCCCAAAAAGATAAAGGAAGCAAAATCCTTTTCCCCAATGTGATCCTGCCCGTTTAATTAATTTAGCTGTACTGACTCAATTGCTTGAGACCAGAAATAGAGTTTTAGAGAACCAAGGAATACCTTCAGGAAATAACTGAAAAAGTTGTATTCCCTTTTATACCCAGAATATCATTTAAGTGGTTCCTTGCCTCTCCTCTACCAACTAATTAATTCTATCTAGGGCAGTTTAAAACAATTTGACTATGGCAAGTAAAAATATAATCAATACAAGCCATGACCTCATTTTTAATGATTTAATAAACACAAACATGGATTTTGTAAATTACATTCAAAATTACAATTTCCTGTCATAAAATAAGGACATATACATATAATGGTAATTATACAGAATTGATGTGCCAATTATAATGTGTATAATAACAGCTATATTTTTTCCAGTGGCATGTACTGCTAATCTTTTACTGGCCTGGATGATCTGGAAAAAAAAAAAGAACTGTCTACAAGTTCTACACTCAGTGTTCTCCACTTCCAGCTTTGGGAATCCCTCTGGCTATCAATTAATTGCTGTATGTTCTGTAGTCTTAGTGTTCCAGGTCTGAGTAGAACATAAGTTGGCTCTTGGTTTTCTTTCCCCTTTTTGGCAGGTAAATGTTTAAATAAAGATTACCTCTCCTATGAGGCAAATGGAATGTGTGCAGGTAGATAAGTTTCTGCACTACTCTATCAAGGGCATCACTCAACAACGTGCTCACTCAACAGGTACTGCATTCAATCTTCACCAAGTCAGGTCTGGATTTACATGAGTATGACCACTACCTGAAATTCCATCAATCACGTAATTCTAATGATATCATAAATATGACATTAGAAATGAAATGTAACAGCCTAAGAACATAACAAGTGAAAACAATAAAATGAATCTTGTTCTTCTTCTTCTTCTTCTTCTTCTTCTTCTTCTTCTTCTTCTTCTTCTTCTTCTTCTTCTTCAGCGTTCCGAGCCATTGAGGTTCTTTGCTGCAAATACAATCCGTCTCCATTCGTCTCTCTGGTGGACCTTCTCTTTCCAGTCGTTGATTCCAAGTGCTTGTAGGTCTGTACATGTATTATTTCTCCACCGCCTTCTTGGTCTACCTCGGGGTCTACGGTAATTTATTTCCTGAGTGTAAGTGAGTTTTGTTTCCCTATTATCTTCCATTCTTTCTAAGAATCTTGTTCTTAGAGAAAATAAACATAGAAGAAATATAGTCTTGGTGTTCTCAATTAGTTATTGCCAACATAGTTGTTTGCTCTCACTCCAATCTTCCACTATCCGGTGTTCAAGGATTAACTAGCAGATGTGCAGTTTCATCTTCACTTATGCCTGTCCTTCAGGTCTATAGTTTAAGTAATACCTTGAGTGATTTGGAATTTGACAATTATGTTGACCATTCTCTTCTGTACCTAGTTTTGTTCCCTACATCTTTTTCTATTCAGGAAAAAGGGTCTCATACATTATGGGTTAGTTTTAAAATAATTTTCCATTGTAATGAGTAGTTGCTTATAAACAATATAAGTACATCATGGAATCAATTCTTGTAAAGCATTCAGGTGTATTCTTCATAAATGATTCAAGTGAGAATTTTCTTCCATTCTCATGGATGTAATATTTATTATCATCATCATCAACATCATCATGGTTTCCTTATATCATTGTAATTACAATAATTATCATTATTATCATGCTCATTATATCATTGTCATTACAATCATTATCACTATTATCATAATCATTACAGTCATCATCATCATCCTTGTAGTACATTATTATCATTACACTAGACCATATGTGTTAACAGGAGTGACATGAAATACAAAGAGGGATTTTGCTTAAATACAAACACAAATGCTGGTAGTATGCGTAATGTACGATATTGGTTGTGTTGTGCTTAGCGCACAAAACCAGATGATTGTAGCATGAATGATATTTTATACAAAGTGTTGTTATGCGCCGGAGTGTACTAAATTATTATTTATTTTATGGGTTACGCCAAACCAGTTCTCTGGTGATAGTCATGGCATTACACATCAAAGTTGCCGGCTATCCTGAGATTGACTGTTGGCCTATGCTCCCTCTCTCACAGCATGTAACTTCACTCACTCACTCAAACTCCTCATGCATCAGTCAACATATCCATCTGTGCATGTGGGGTCAATTCACTCATCTCAGACATCATTCATATGTATGGATGATCATTTCACTCAGTCTATAGACACATTCATATCGGTATGGGTGATCATATAGGAATCATTCATCACACATCCTTCATACTGGCATGTAAGGTGGGTAATTATACTTATGTGATTTCCCAATGATAACTTAAATGTTTACCATCATTGATATCACAATGAAATATCTTCTTGCACAATCACTCATCATACACATCATATCTGTAGGAATGACAATTATACCTATGTAGGTGCTTTAAACAGAATACATTCACATATGTTTAACAATAATGAAACACACATGACACAAGCATGCTCTTCAATGACATAGACATGTGATCATTAGGCACACGTGTGAAATTCACCCAGGATTTAGCAACATGAAATCCATGAATCACTACATGCTCTCATCAAATACATACAATTTATGTGATATACTCCAATTATTATGAATCATAATCATTCTTGTATGGCAGTTGATTACGCAATATTATGTGGCACAGACATTATTATTCCACATGTTTGATAACCATGAAAATATATTTGCCTTTCCACCTGTGTACTTTAACATCACACAAATTATAATACCTATAGAACTCTTTTTGGTTCCCATGTGTTCAAGAAATATAAGAAACTACTGGTTTGTTTATGTGCTTATGTATAAAACATCATCTACTGACTAACACACATTACACTAGTTTGACTTACCCGTGTTTACACATTTACAATAGTTTCCTTAAGTCTTAAGTTACCACTCTAATTCATTGTAGATTTAGTTTCATGCTTAAGAAATAAAATGTATAACATGTGTCTAATGTTTATACATTAACTAAGTTGTTTAGCTGGGAGAAAATAAAACTGTAGTTTCCTCCTAATGTACAGTTTATCTTATGACTATGATAACTGAGTATAATATTATTTAGTTTCTACTAGATTAAATTCTTAAGAACTCACCATTCTAAATCATTGTAGATTGAGTTGCTTAAGAAATAAATGTACAACTTGGACTAATGCTTATACATTAAATCAGTTGTTTCCTTTGGGAGAAAATAAAACTCACTATGGTTATTCTTAATGAATAGTTTATCTATAAAATATAACAATTAAATATATTATAATTAACTTCTAAAGAACTCACCACACGTGTTCAACAAGTCGACTTACCAACTCTTCTTCTGGAAAAAGAATCACAGCTATTCTAAGATTTAAAATAAATTAAAGTAAGTATGATGTTTACCTTATTTATCAGAGTGACTTCAACATGTCGACACGTTTCATGATCTGAATGAGATGCAATTTCTCACAAGCGATGTCGTAGGCTGAGGATTTTCTTTTCTCGTGAATTTTGAAACTTTCTCACTCCTTCCTCTGTTTCAGGTCTTATGTCTCATGCTGGCCGATGAACAAACAGGCCATGTCGCTTTGCGTGCTGCTATTTATACGGTGTCTTTTCACGTTTTTCATTGCCAATGGGTATATTAAATCTTGGATTGTGCAATTGTGGAACAAAACAATCCTGTTGTGGTGTTCAGGCTTTAATTGTCGACGGGAAATCACAGCATGTTACGTTATGAAAATAAAGTATATCACAGTATGTGCATGTGTATCTATGTGTGTGTGTGTGTGTGTTTATATGTGGGTGTATGTACGTGTCTGTGTGCTCATATATGTGTGTATGTGTTGTGGTTTTGTGTGAATGTATTTGAATGTATGTGTGTGTTTATATATGTGTATGTCTGTATGTGTGAGTGAGAGAGTGGGAACGTGTGAGTGAGTATGAGACAGAGAGGGTGATAGAGTATGCGTGAGAGAGAGAGAGAGAGAGAGAGAGAGTTGAGCGCATGCATGTTATGTGACATGCTATTCCCTATTTTTCTGCATCCTGATCTTTCATATTAGCAGTTTTACTGCCACTTGAATTTAACATTTCAGGTCAGGTCTTAGTCAGATATGACAGTAGACGGTACTACCTGCTTTCTGTCAGCGCCGA
Organism: Cepaea hortensis; assembly: GCA_963921405.1. Lineage (NCBI taxonomy): Eukaryota > Metazoa > Mollusca > Gastropoda > Stylommatophora > Helicidae > Cepaea > Cepaea hortensis. The sequence continues at coordinate 230,397,539 of OY992876.1, forward strand.
ATGTTGGGCGGCGCTTACCAAACCCGACACCCCACATTGTGCCAAGGGCTTCGGGCAGAAGAGCACAATAGGGAGGGTACAAGCCTTATCCTGGTGCTAGGAAATGCAACCCAAAGACAAAATAAGTCTTGGCAGGGCAGACCAGGCCCTAAGCCTTGGTTGGCAGCTGGTCTAGGATCGAAGCTCTGACAGGCGGACAGTTAGAGCATTGCTTTGCTGATCCGGCAGCTTCTGCAGTTTGTCTTGTTCCAGATGTATAGGTGTTAACTTTCCTCTAGAGTGAACTGGGCAGGCCGAGAGAGGGATCATGCTGCATGGGCAACACGTGGTTTCTTTATTTTAGCCCAGGCTTTGTACTATGGAGAGGCAATAACTCCATCCCTGGTCTTAACCGGTCTCGGAATCAAAGCGAGCGGCAACTGTTACGGATTATAAGTCCTTGTCAGTTGGCGTAGATATGGGGCGCCACGCGTTGCCTCTGACGGTGGGAGACACCTACAGGTGTCACTGATCAGCTACCGCCCGCCTCAAGCTGGGCAGCCCCCGGCCAATTGGGTGCTGATCCGCCACAGCCTGCCTGCTTCAATGGGAGCTTGGGGCTAGGACAAAATCTAAATCGCAGGCTGTAAAACCAATGCACCAGGTACTAATAAAAAGAATAATAGAAACCTCAAGCTACGGCTTGCAACCTGGAACGTGAGAACCATGTGTCCAGGATTTTCCACTGACTCGACAAATATTGACGGTGTGAGAAAAACGGTTGTGATTGATGCTGAACTCAATCGTCTTAGCATTGATATTGCTGGCCTGCAGGAGACTCGCCTCGCTGAGGAAGGGTCACTCAGGGAAAACAATTACACCTTTTTTTGGAAGGGAAGAGAGCAGGCAGAAAAAAGACAACATGGTGTGGGCTTTGCAGTGAAGAATTCGCTACTGGGAATGATTGATATCCCAGCTGGAGGTAATGAAAGATTATTATCACTGCGCTTGGCAACTTCTTGTGGATTTGCCACCAATCTCACTGCATATGCACCGACACTCGCTTCCTCTGATGATGTGAAGGATACGTTCTATGAGCAGCTAGATTCTGTGATCAAGGCAGTTCCAAAATCCGACTACATTTATATGCTCGGTGATTTCAATGCTCGTGTGGGCAAGGACTCGAGTTCATGGCCAGTTTGCCTTGGAAAATACAACATCGGTCGTATGAATGAAAATGGGCAAAGGCTGCTAGAGCATTGCACTAGTAATGACCTATGTATTACAAACTCCTTTTTTAAAACAAAAGAGATGCATAAGGTCACATGGAAACATCCAAGATCCGGCCATTGGCATCAGCTGGGCTTCATCATCACACGGAGACAACATCTGAACCATACATCATTAACTCGAAGTTACCACAGTGCTGACTGTGATACAGATCATTCTTTGGTTGTTGCAAGGGTTAGACTGAGACCAAAGAGAATCTACACAGCTAAACACAAGTCTAGTATTTGCCAGAATTGTCCTGCGCAGACTTCAAGTCCTGGGAGATCAAGTCTACCCCGAAACACAGTGCGGCTTCCATCAGAACCGGTCTACCATTGATATGATATTCTCATTGCGACAGATGCAAGAAAAAAAAGCCGGGAACAAAATCAGCCACTGTTTATTGCCTTCATCGACCTTACAAAGGCATTCGATTTTTTTTAATCAGTCGTGAGGGTCTGTTCAAAGCACTAAAGAAGATTGGCTGCCCACCAACTCTTCTGTCCATTGTGGAATCGTTCCACACAGGCATGAAGGGTACAATCAAGTTTGATGGCTCAACTTCAGAAGAGTTTGAAATCAAGAGTGGAGTACTAACCCCCACCCTCCTTGGGATATACTCTTCACTTCTACTGAAATATGCATTTCGTGATCAGGATGACGGTAGATACATTCACTCACGCTCAGATGGTGGCCTCTATAATGCTCAGAGATTGAAGGCCAAGACCAAAATTAGGAGGGTACTAATCAGAGAGTTGCTTTTTGCGGATGATGCTGCGATTACGACCCACTCTGAGGAAGAATTACAACATCTACTATCTGCATTCTCCAATGCTTGTTCTGAATTTGGTTTAACAATTAACAAAAAGAAGACACAGATTATGTCACAAGGTGCACATGGTGTACCATCAATCTTTATTGACGACGCCGAACTGGAGATAGTAGACCATTTTACATATCTAGGATCAGAGGTAAATAGCAAATTATCCCTCGATCAGGAAATCAACATCAGGATTGGCAAGGCAGCAACAACAATGAACATGTTAGCAAAAAGAGTCTGGGAGAACAGGAAGCTTACTGCTAAAACAAAAGTCCTCGTCTACCAAGCCTGTGTCCTTAGTAGCCTACTCTTCTTTATGGCAGTGAAACCTGGACAACTTACTCACGCCAAGAGAAACGTTTAAACAGCTTTCATATGCGGTGTCTGAGAAGAATTCTTGGTATTAAGTGGCAAGACAAAATCACAAATACTGAAGTATTGGAAAGATCAGGTTGTGTGACGGTGTATTCCATGCTCAGTCTTCGTAGACTTAGATGGATAGGACATGTTAGAAGGATGGATGATGGTAGAATACCAAAGGACATCTTTTTTGGTGAATTACAGACGGGTAGGAGATCTCAGGGTCGGCCTCTACTACGATACAAAGATGTGTGTAAGCGGGACATGATTGATACAGGCATAGATAATGCACATTGGGAGCAAGTCGCCGCTGGACGTGTTGCATGGAGGGCAAACATCAGAAATGGAATAAAGACAAAAGAGAAAATGATTGCAGATAAAGCACACACAGAGCGTGAGAGACGTAAGATGGTGCACAATGGTGGAAATGACCATGTTTTCACATGCACCTACTGTGGGCAAACATTTGCAGCAAGATTTGGCCTTACCAGCCACACTCGCCACCGCCATGGGTCGTAGTTATTAAGCCTTTTTGAAGCACAATGCACCAAACTATCGTCTGTCAAGACGGAAAGGTGCCAATGTAATGAATTTAACATGTACCATATGCACTGCTTAGTTCATCATGTTTATGTTTTTCATCATGTGTGTGGGTGGGAGATGTGTGTGGGTGGATGGGTGTTGTGTGGGTGAGTGGGGAGATGTGTGTGTAAGGATGTGTGTGTTTAGTGGGGATATGTGTGTGGGTTGGGGATCTGTGAGTCGGTGGGGGATGTGTGAGTGGGTGAGGAATGTGGGTGGGTGGGGGATGTGAATGTGGGTGGGTGATGTGTGGTATAGGATGGGTGATTGGGGGGATGTGGGTGGGTCGAGGATATATGGGTGGGTGAGTGTGTGTGGGTTGAGGGATGGGTGGGTGTGTGTGTGTTGGTGCGGGATGTGTGGGTGGGTCGAGGATATGTGGGTGGGTGTGTGTTGGTGCGGGATGTGTGGGTTGGCGGAGAGTGAATGTGTTAGTGTGTGTGTGTGTGTTTGAGTGTGTGAAAGAAGGGAGAGAGGGTTGAGCGCACACATGTCATACTACATGCTATTCTATATTTCTTGTGTATTCTCATCTTTCATAATATTATTTTGAATGCCACTTGATTTTATCATGTATAATGTGAACACATATACTTTACTGTAGAGTGAGTCAGTGTGAATGAGAGAGAGAGAGAGAGAGAGAGAGAGAGAGAGAGAGAGAGAGAGAGAGAGAGAGAGAACGAACGAACGAACTTTATTTTCAAAGGGTTAAGAATTGGGCACGCAGGCCCGTCTAACATTCTGCCCTTCTATCACTCTCTTTCATACATTATTTCATTCACACATTCAAGGCTAACAAAGAACAGCAACAATATAAAAGATATGCATTATAAAGGCATGGGCAAAATGCGAACATCAAAACTACACGACACAGTAATATAAACATAATAATATAATGGTCTGACACTTGTTATTAGCCATGTGGAATATACTGGCCTACAAAAAGGGGACTGGCTGTTATACTAGGGTTTTGTTATTATTATTATTATATGAGAGAGAGAGAGAGAGAGAGAGAGAGAGAGAGTGAAAGTGAATATGTGTGTGTGGGAGGAGGGGGTGGGAGCATCGCCGTTTTTTTATAACTTTACACAAAGTATATGTGTAATTTTTTTTCTCCTTTTTTAAACATTTTTGTGAGATGCTCACGATAATCGTCAGTGCATGAGTGTGTAAAATGAGGGAGTTTGTTCATATTAGTTTCAGTGATTATGTGAGGCATCATGTATGTGTCTAGAGGTGAGGATGTGTGGGTGTGTGTGCTGTATGTGTGGGAAGATGTGGGTGGGGAATGTTTGTATGGATGGGGATGTGTATGTGGCTGGGGAGATGTGTGTGGGTGGGGGATGTCTGTATGTGAGTGGTGGATGCGTGTGTGAGTTGGGGATGTGTGGGTAGGTAGGAGATGTGTGGGTGGATGGAGAGTTGTGGGGTGAGCGATGTGTGTGTGGGGGATGCAAGGGTGGGTGGGAAATGTGCGGATGGGTGGGGATGTGTGTGTGGGGGATGTATATGTGGGTATTGGTGGGTAGTGGGATGTGTTGGTGAGTGGGGATGTTTGGGTGGGGGTGTGTAGGTGGTGGGGGATGTGTGTATAGGTTGGGGATGGGTGGGGGATTTGTGTGTGGGTGGGCCGGAGATTATGTGTTGGTGGTGGGGGTGTATGTAGGAGGTGTGTGTGGGTGGATGGGGGATGGGTGGGTGGGTGAGTGTGTGTAGGTTGCTTGATGTGTATGGGTGGAGGAGATTGTGTAAGTGTGGGCGGGTGCGGATTGTGTGTGTGGGTAGGTGCGGGATATGTGGATTGGCAGGGAGATGTGTATGTGGTTGGGGGGGCTGGGTGGTTGGTGGAGGATATGTGGGTGGGTGAGTGTTGGTGGGTTTCGGGATGGGTGGGGGTGTATTTGGGTGGGTGGGGATATGTGTGTGAGGATGTGTGATGGTTGGAGGATGGGGGGCATGCATGTGTGCATGGGTTGTGTGTGTGATTGGGTGGGGGATGTGTCTCATAACATGGTAATATGCATTGTTTATGTTTACAACTTTCATTTGATAATGTGTTTTCCTATGTAAATGTATCATGCACTATTGATGAACGTAAGATGAGTAACTGGAAGTGCCGAATGTAAGATGGGCCTGCGTGCCCAATTTGTTACCCTTTGAAAATAAAGTTTGTTTGCTCGTTCGTTCTCTCTCTCTCTCCTCTCTCTCTCTCTCTCTCTCTCTCTCTCTCTCTCTCTCTCTCCTCTCTCTCTCTCTCTGTATCTTTTTGTCAGTCTGTTTATCTATATTTCTGTCTGTCCCTCTTTCTCTTCATCTCTTTCTATCTCTGTCCCTCTTTCTCTTCATCTCTCCTCTCTCTCTCTCTCTCCCTCCTCTTTCTCTATATCATTGTCTGTCTCTTCTTCTCTCTGCATTTCTCTCTCCCTCTTTCTCTCTCTCTCTCTCTCTCTCTCTATTTTCCTAAACATTTCTTTACTTCTCTTCTTGTTTCTATGTGTCTTTTCATCTCTATTACTATATCTCTGTCTCTGTATCTCTCTCTCTTTCTCTCTTTCTCTCTCTCTCTCTCTCTCTCTCTCTCTCTCTCTCTCTCACTGCCTGTCATTCTCTCTCACTCTCTCTCTCTCTCTCTCTCTCTCTCTCTCTCTCTCTCTCTCTCTCTCTCTCTCTCTCTATTTTCCTAAACATTTCTTTACTTCTCTTCTTGTTTCTATGTGTCTTTTCATCTCTATTACTATATCTCTGTCTCTGTATCTCTCTCTCTTTCTCTCTCTCTCTCTCTCTTTCTCTCTCTCTCTCTCTCACTGCCTGTCATTCTCTCTCACTCTCTCTCTCTCTCTCTCTCTCTAAAAGTCACTCTCTCTCTCTACTTGTCACTCCCTCCTGAATGTCTCTTTCTCCCCCACCACTCATCTGTCTATCACCCCGAGTCTCTATCTCTCTCTACCTCCCCCCCCCCCCTCGCCCACGTGACCACCCATAGCTGCAAAGGCCAGACACGCCACACAACCCCGGGCCCACCTTCATTTCAACAGAAACGTTCATTAGAAGATCCCCAGCGTGACCTTGGCAGCACGGGGAACAAAGAACAAACACAGGCCTTCTCCCGTCTCGAGGTCACGATCCCGCCCGTGTCAAGGCCTCCTTGCTCTCTCCACAGCGTGGGTTGGGCAGGGCAGGCACCAAGAACCATCTCTGGAATACCATCTTTTACTGATCCAGTGGCCAGGGATAATATATCGCCACATGTGACTTACCATTTAGAAGAAGGACGATATATCGCATACAAAAGTCATCGTGTTATTTGTTGTATTTCCTGGTAACTTCCTCAATTTCAGTGCTCACTTTACGGAAATTCGCATTATAATACTTGTTCATTTGACTGTGTACCATGTTTGGTACAAACCTACTCTTTGTTTGCCGTGAATCAGTTAACTCCTAGCTATGTTAACACCTAGCTGTGTTAAGTAGTAGCAATATTAACTCCTAGCTATGTTAAGTAGTAGCTGTTAACTTCTAACTATGTTAATTCCTTGCTATGTTAAGTTGTAGCCATGTTAACTACCAGCTATGTTAACTTCTAACTATGTTACCTCCTAGCTATAATAACTCCTAGGTATGTTACCTCCTAGCTAAAGTAACTCCTAGGTATGTTAACTCCTAGTTATATTAACTCGTAGCTATGTTACCTCCTAGCTATATTAACTCCTAGCTTTGTTAATTCCTAGCTAAAGTAACTTCTAGCTATGTTAACTTCTGGCCGTGTTAACTCCTAGCCATGTTAAATCCTACCTATGTTAACTCCTAGCTATGTTCAATCCTAGCCGTGTTAAGTCTTAGCTATGTTAACTCCTAGCTTTGCAGGACGTTGCAATCAACCCCAGATTTTTATTTTATTTGTTGCCGTTCGCTCTGTCTGAACTCAAGCGTAGTCCATGCACATGCTATTACTGTACTTCCAGTACACTGGATGATGATGATGATGATGATGGTAAGGTAATATCGATGGTGATGATGATAATGATGATGGCGATATTTTTAAGTGTGGATTAGTTTCCCTATTACCAGTATCACTCGCCATGGAGCGAACCCACTCCGACTTCCGAGGCAGTTCTAATTTATGCACCGCGATTCAAGAACGAGGTGTTAACATTTTAGTCCAACTGACCGATGCAGGGGTTGAACCCGCTACCTCGGCTTCAGCACAGCGGATGTTTAAGAGCTAGCGCTCTTATCCATTCGGCCATGCTGACAACAAGTCAACGGTTCAGTCGAACTGACAGGTGTAGGGATTAACCCACTACCTCGCCATCAACGCACACGAAGTTTCAGAACGACCGCTCTTAGCCTTCCTAGGTAGATTTCCTAGACAGTTATACAGTCAGTAGTTTGCCAATGCTTGCTGAACGAGAAGTCAACTTTTAAGTTCAACTGACCACTGTAGGACATGAACCCACGGCTCCTCTATCAGCGGACAGGAAGTGTAAGAGCAAGTTCACTTAATCTTTCATACAACGCTAACCGTCTATATTAGTACGTCCATGATCACAATGACAAAAACAACAAATCAAACATGTGGCATATCCTTTGCAGGGCGTTGCGATCAACACCAGGCTGATACAAAGCTGGGGGAAAAAGGAATAAAAGACCCTGTCTGTGCATGGGGGAGTTTTTGGTATATGGTACCTGTTCGATTTTGTATAGATGTTTGTCCATCAAGAATGATGATGACCATTCGTTTCATCCAGTGGGGTTGAAAGTTTGCAGCCGTTACTTCTAAGATGGCTGGTAAGGCCTATTTTGGCTCGAAATGTTCTTTGACAATGTGGGCAAAGAATGCTTGACGTTCCAGGAGGAGGATCTCCTGCAGTGGTGTTTCTGTCCAGCCTCTTCTTCACAGCTCTTGCAGTCCTGGTTGCTTCACAAGTGACTGCACCCTTATGTAATGATGTACGCCACGAATTACGGTCTTTAGCAGCTGTCTCCCAGGTGTCAAGATGAATTCCAAAAGCTTTCAGTGAGATTTTCAGAGTGTCTTTAAAGCTTTTCCTCTGGCCGCCTTGGGAGCGTTTACCACAACGCAGTTCGCCATAAAATATTCGTTTAGGGAGCCTGTGATCTGGCTGCGAGTTAAGTGACCAGCCCAGCGAATCTGATTCTTCATTAGTATAGTGTGGATGCTGGGCATGGACGCTCTTTCTAGAACTTCAGTGTCTGGGATCTTGTCTTGCTATTTAATCTTCAGTAGCTTCTTAAGGCAGACTGTCTGGAAGTGGTTTAATTTCCTAGCATGCCGCTGATAAACTGTCCAGGTTCAACAAGCATATAGCAGTGTGGATAATACAACTGCTTTGTAGACTTTCAGCTTTGTTTGCAGGCTTATTCCATTTCTGTCCCATACATTCTTGTAAGTCTGCCAAAGGCCGCGCTGGTCTTGGAGATTCTTGCATTCACTTCGTAATCAACTGTGGCAGCTTGTGACACAGTGCTGCCAAGATAGGTGAATGTTTCCACACCACTTAGTCTATGACCATTCACTTTGATATTCGGCACGGTGTGATTATTCCCTGGAGCTGGCTGGTACATAACTACAGTCTTCTCCAAGTTGATATTGAGCCCAAAGTTGGCACAGGCATATGAGAAAGCTGAAACATTGTGATGCATATCTGCCTCTGAGTTGGCATATAGAGCGCAATCATCAGCAAACAGGACGCTCTCTGACTGTGTCACTGGTAGTTTTGGTTTTAACTTTCAACCATCTGAGATTGAACAACTGTCCATCCATGTGGTAGATGATAATTTTGTATAGATAGACCAATCGGAACACGACGGGCGAGCTAATCAATACCTCTCCCGTCGCCTTTACGTCTAAGGGCATTTTCTGGTACCCAGTTTAGGGTGTGTCGACCCGGGAGCTGGAGTCCAGTTTAGGTTTAGGGTGTGCTGACCCGGGAATTGGAGTCCAGTTTAGGGTGTGTCGACCCGGGAATTGGAGTCCAGTTTAGGGTGTGTCGACCCGGGAGCTGGAGTCCAGTTTAGGGTGTGTCGACCCGGGAGCTGGGGTCCGGTTTAGGGGGGTGGACCCGGGAGCTGGGGTCTAGTTTAGGGTGGGTCGACACGGGAGCTGGAGTTCAATTTAGGATGGGTGGACCCGGGAGCTGGGGTCCAGTTTAGGGTGGATGGACCCGGGAGTTGGAGTTCAGTTTAGGGTGTGTCGACCCGGGAGCTGAGGTCCAGTTTAGGGTGGGTCGACCCGAGAGCCGGAGTTCAGTTTAGGGTAGGTGGACCCGGGAGCTGGGGTCCAGTTTAGGGTGGGTGGACCCGGGAGCTGGGGTCCAGTTTAGGGTGGGTGGACCCGGGAGCTGGGGTTCAGTTTAGGGTGGGTGGACTCCGGAGCCGGATCCCGTTTAGGGTGGGTGGAGCCGGGGTCCAAATTAGTATGGGTGGACCTTGGAGCGGGGGTCTATTTTAGGGTGGATGGACCCAGGATCTATTTTGAAACATTCACCTGATGGAGATTGGAATACGTGACCACCAGCTCGCGATAACAATTTGCATTTCTCTAGATGATGATGGTGACAGCGATGATGATGATGATGATGATGATGATGATGATGATGATGATGATGATGATGATGAGAGTGATGATGATGGTGATGGTGGTGGTGACAATGATGACGATGGGGGTGGTGA
>OY992876.1:230414741-230454741 GCA_963921405.1 Cepaea hortensis
TGATGATGGTGATGGTAGTGAAAGTGATGATGGTGGTAGTGACAGTGATGATGATGGTGGTGGTGACAGTGATGATGGTGGTGACAGTGATGATGGTGGTGGTGACAGTGATGATGATGGTGGTGACAGTAATGATGGTGGTGACAGTGATGATGGTGGTGACAGTGATAATGGTGGTGGTGACAGTGATAATGGTGGTGACAGTGATGATGGTGGTGACAGTGATAATGGTGGTGACAGTGATGATGGTGGTGACAGTGATAATGGTGGTGACAGTGATGATGGTGGTGGTGACAGTGATGATGGTGGTGGTGACAGTGATTATGGTGGTGGTGACAGTGATGATGGTGGTGACAGTGATGATGGTGGTGACAGAGATGATGATGGTGGTGGTGACAGTGATGATGATGGTGGTGGCAGTGATAGTGATGATGGTGGTGGTGACAGTGATGGTGATGGTGGTGGTGACAGTGATGATGGTGGTGACAGTGATGATGGTGGTGGTGACAGTGATGATGATGGTGGTGACAGTGATAATGGTGGTGACAGTGATGATGGTGGTGACAGTGATGATAATGGTGGTGACAGTGATAATGGTGGTGACAGTGATGATGGTGGTGACAGTGATGATGGTGGTGACAGTGATGATGGTGGTGACAGTGATGATGGTGGTGACAGTGATGATGGTGGTGACAGTGATGATGGTGGTGACAGTGATGGTGGTGGTGACAGTAATGATGGTGGTGACAGTGATGATGGTGGTGGTGACAGTGATAATGGTGGTGGTGACAGTGATGATGATGGTGGTGACAGTGATAATGGTGGTGGTGGTGGTGGTGACAGTGATGATGGTGGTGACAGTGATGATGATGGTGGTGGTGGTGGTGACAGTGATGATGATGGTGATAGTGATGATGGTGGTGGTGACAGTGAGGATGGTGATGACAGTGATGATGGTGGTGACAGTGTTGATGGTGGTGACAGTGATGATGATGGTGGTGACAGTGATGATGGTGGTGACAGTGATGATGATGGTGGTGACAGTGATGATGGTGGTGACAGTGATGATGGTGGTGACAGTGATGATGGTGGTGACAGTGTTGATGGTGGTGACAGTGATGATGGTGGTGACAGTGATGATGGTGGTGACAGTGATGGTGGTGGTGACAGTGATGATGGTGGTGGTGACAGTGATGATGGTGGTGACAGTGATGATGATGGTGGTGACAGTGATGATGGTGGTGACAGTGATGATGGCGGTGACAGTGATGATGGTGGTGGTGACAGTGATGATGGTGGTGACAGTGATGATGGTGGTGGTGACAGTGATGATGGTGGTGACAGTGATGATGGTGGTGGTGACAGTGATGATGGTGGTGGTTACAGTGATGATGGTGGTGACAGTGATGATGATGGTGGTGACAGTGATGGTGGTGGTGACAGTGATGATGGTGGTGACAGTGATGATGGTGGTGGTGACAGTGATGATGGTGGTGACAGTGATTATGATGGTGGTGACAGTGACGATGGTGGTGACAGTGATGATGGTGGTGACAGTGATGATGGTGGTGACAGTGATGATGGTGGTGGTGACAGTGATGATGGTGGTGACAGTGATGATGATGGTGGTGAAAGTGATGATGCTGGTGACAGTGATGATAGTGGTGACAGTGATGATTGTGGTGACAGTGATGATGGTGGTGGTGACAGTGATGATGGTGGTGGTGACAGTGATGATGATGGTGGTGACAGTGATGATGGTGGTGGTGGTGGTGGTGACAGTGATGATGGTGGTGACAGTGATGATGATGGTGGTGGTGGTGGTGACAGTGATGATTGTGGTGATAGTGATGATGGTGGTGGTGACAGTGAGGATGGTGGTGACAGTTATGATGGTGGTGACAGTGATGATGGTGGTGACAGTGATGATGGTGGTGGTGACAGTGATGATGGTGGTGACAGTGATGATGATGGTGGTGACAGTGATGATGGTGGTGACAGTGATGATGGTGGTGACAGTGATGATGGTGGTGACAGTGATGATGGTGGTGGTGGTGACAGTGACGATGATGGTGGTGGTGACAGTGATGATGATGGTGGTGGTGACAGTGTTGATGGTGATGACAGTGATGATGGTGGTAGTGACAATGATGATGATGGTAGTGACAGTGATGATGATGGTGGTGAAAGTGATGATGGTGGTGGTGACAGTGATGATGGTGGTGGTGACAGTGATGATGGTGGTGTTGACAGTGATGATGGTGGTGTTGACAGTGATGATGATGGTGGTGGTGGTGACAGTGATGATGGTGGTGGTGACAGTGATGATGATGGTTGTGGTGACAGTGATGATGGTGGTGACAGTGATGATGGTGGTGGTGGTGGTGACAGTGATGATGGTGGTGGTGGTGGTGACAGTGATGATGGTGGTGACAGTGATGATGGTGGTGGTGACAGTGAAGATGGTGGTGGTGACAGTGATGATGATGGTGGTGGTGGTGACAGTGATGATGGTGGTGACAGTTATGATGGTGGTGGTGACAGTGATGATGGTGGTGGTGACAGTGATGATGATGGTGGTGGTGGTGAAAGTGATGACGATGGTGGTGACAGTGATGATGGTGGTGACAGTGATGATGGTGGTGCTGAAAGTGATGATGGTGGTGGTGACAGTGATGATGATGGTGGTGGTGACAGTGATGATGGTGGTGGTGACAGTGATGATGATGGTTGTGGTGACAGTGATGATGGTGGTGACAGTGATGATGGTGGTGACAGTGATGATGGTGGTGACAGTGATAATGGTGGTGACAGTGATGATGGTGGTGACAGTGATGATGGTGGTGACAGTGATGATGGTGGTGGTGACAGTGATGATGATGGTGGTGGTGACAGTGATGATGATGGTGGTGGTGACAGTGATGATGATGGTGGTGGTGACAGTGATGATGATGGTGGTGGTGACAGTGATGATGGTGGTGGTGACAGTGATGACGGTGGTGGTGACAGTGATGATGGTGGTGGTGACAGTGATGATGATGATGATGATGATGATGATGATGATGATGATGATGATGATGATGATGATGGTGGTGGTGGTGGTGGTGGTGGTGGTGGTGACAGTGATGATGGTGGTGGTGACAGTGATGATGATGGTGGTGGTGACAGTGATAATGGTGGTGACAGTGATGATGGTGGTGGTGACAGGGATGATGGTGGTGGTGACAGTGATAATGGTGGTGACAGTGATGATGATGGTGGTGACAGTGATGATAGTGGTGACAGTGATAATGGTGGTGGTGACAGTGATAATGGTGGTGACAGTGATGATGGTGGTGACAGTGATAATGGTGGTGACAGTGATGATGGTGGTGGTGACAGTGATGATGGTGGTGGTGACAGTGATGATGGTGGTGGTGACAGTGATGATGGTGGTGACAGTGATGATGGTGGTGACAGTGATGATGATGGTGGTGGTGACAGTGATGACGATGGTGGTGGTGGTGAAAGTGATGATGGTGGTGGTGACAGTGATGATGATGGTGGTGGTGACAGTGATGATGGTGGTGATAGTGATGATGGTGGTGGTGAAAGTGATGATGATGGTGGTGACAGTGATAATGGTGGTGACAGTGATGATGGTGGTGACAGTGATGATAATGGTATTGACAGTGATAATGGTGGTGACAGTGATGATGGTGGTGATAGTGATGATGGTGGTGACAGTGATGATGGTGGTGACAGTGATGATGGTGGTGACAGTGATGATGGTGGTGACAGTGATGATGGTGGTGACAGTGATAATGGTGGTGACAGTGATGGTGGTGGTGACAGTAATGATGGTGGTGACAGTGATGATGGTGGTGGTGACAGTGATAATGGTGGTGGTGACAGTGGTGATGATGATGGTGGTGACAGTGATGATGGTGGTGGTGGTGACAGTGATGATGGTGGTGACAGTGATGATGATGGTGGTGGTGGTGGTGACAGTGATGGTGGTGGTGACAGTGATGATGGTGGTGACAGTGATGATGGTGGTGACAGTGATGATGGTGGTGACAGTGATGATGGTGGTGACAGTGATGATGGTGGTGACAGTGATGATGGTGGTGGTGACAGTGATGATGGTGGTGACAGTGATGGTGGTGGTGACAGTGATGATGGTGGTGGTGACAGTGATGATGGTGGTGACAGTGATGATGATGGTGGTGACATTGATGATGGTGGTGACAGTGATGATGGCGGTGACAGTGATGATGGTGGTGGTGACAGTGATGATGGTGTGACAGAGATGATGGTGGTGGTGACAGTGATGATGGTGGTGACAGTGATGATGGTGGTGGTGACAGTGATGATGGTGGTGACAGTGATGATGGTGGTGGTTACAGTGATGATGGTGGTGACAGTGATGATGATGGTGGTGACAGTGATGGTGGTGGTGACAGTGATGATGGTGGTGACAGTGATGATGGTGGTGGTGACAGTGATGATGGTGGTGACAGTGATGATGATGGTGGTGACAGTGACGATGGTGGTGACAGTGATGATGGTGGTGACAGTAATGATGGTGGTGACAGTGATGATGGTGGTGGTGACAGTGATGATGGTGGTGACAGTGATGATGATGGTGGTGACTGTGATGATGCTGGTGACAGTGATGATAGTGGTGACAGTGATGATTGTGGTGACAGTGATGATGGTGGTGGTGACAGTTATGATGGTGGTGGTGACAGTGATGATGATGGTGGTGACAGTGATGATGGTGTTGGTGGTGGTGGTGACAGTGATGATGGTGGTGACAGTGATGATGATGGTGGTGGTGGTGGTGACAGTGATGATGGTGGTGATAGTGATGATGTTGGTGGTGACAGTGAGGATGGTGGTGACAGTTATGATGGTGGTGACAGTGATGATGGTGGTGACAGTGATGATGGTGGTGGTGACAGTGATGATGGTGGTGACAGTGATGATGATGGTGGTGACAGTGATGATGGTGGTTACAGTGATAATGGTGGTGACAGTGATGGTGGTGGTGACAGTAATGATGGTGGTGACAGTGATGATGGTGGTGGTGACAGTGATAATGGTGGTGGTGACAGTGATGATGATGGTGGTGACAGTGATGATGGTGGTGGTGGTGACAGTGATGATGGTGGTGACAGTGATGATGATGGTGGTGGTGGTGGTGACAGTGATGGTGGTGGTGACAGTGATGATGGTGGTGACAGTGATGATGGTGGTGACAGTGATGATGGTGGTGACAGTGATGATGGTGGTGACAGTGATGATGGTGGTGACAGTGATGATGGTGGTGGTGACAGTGATGATGGTGGTGACAGTGATGGTGGTGGTGACAGTGATGATGGTGGTGGTGACAGTGATGATGGTGGTGACAGTGATGATGATGGTGGTGACATTGATGATGGTGGTGACAGTGATGATGGCGGTGACAGTGATGATGGTGGTGGTGACAGTGATGATGGTGGTGACAGTGATGATGGTGGTGGTGACAGTGATGATGGTGGTGACAGTGATGATGGTGGTGGTGACAGTGATGATGGTGGTGACAGTGATGATGGTGGTGGTTACAGTGATGATGGTGGTGACAGTGATGATGATGGTGGTGACAGTGATGGTGGTGGTGACAGTGATGATGGTGGTGACAGTGATGATGGTGGTGGTGACAGTGATGATGGTGGTGACAGTGATGATGATGGTGGTGACAGTGACGATGGTGGTGACAGTGATGATGGTGGTGACAGTGATGATGGTGGTGACAGTGATGATGGTGGTGGTGACAGTGATGATGGTGGTGACAGTGATGATGATGGTGGTGACAGTGATGATGCTGGTGACAGTGATGATAGTGGTGACAGTGATGATTGTGGTGACAGTGATGATGGTGGTGGTGACAGTGATGATGGTGGTGGTGACAGTGATGATGATGGTGGTGACAGTGATGATGGTGGTGGTGGTGGTGGTGACAGTGATGATGGTGGTGACAGTGATGATGATGGTGGTGGTGGTGGTGACAGTGATGATGGTGGTGATAGTGATGATGGTGGTGGTGACAGTGAGGATGGTGGTGACAGTTATGATGGTGGTGACAGTGATGATGGTGGTGACAGTGATGATGGTGGTGGTGACAGTGATGATGGTGGTGACAGTGATGATGATGGTGGTGACAGTGATGATGGTGGTGACAGTGATGCTGGAGGTGACAATGATGATGGTGGTGACAGTGATGATGGTGGTGACAGTGATGATGGTGGTGACAGTGATGGTGGTGGTGACAGTGATGATGGTGGTGGTGGTGACAGTGACGATGATGGTGGTGGTGACAGTGATGATGATGGTCGTGGTGACAGTGACGATGATGGTGGTGGTGACAGTGATGATGATGGTCGTGGTGACAGTGACGATGATGGTGGTGGTGACAGTGATGATGGTGGTGACAGTGATGATGGTGGTGGTGACAATGATGATGATGGTAGTGACAGTGATGATGATGGTGGTGAAAGTGATGATGGTGGTGGTGACAGTGATGATGGTGGTGGTGACAGTGATGATGGTGGTGGTGACAGTGATGATGGTGGTGGTGACAGTGATGATGATGGTGGTGGTGGTGACCATGATGATGGTGGTGGAGACAGTGATGATGATGGTTGTGGTGACAGTGATGATGGTGGTGACAGTGATGATGGTGGTGGTGGTGGTGACAGTGATGATGATGGTGGTGGTGGTGGTGACAGTGATGATGGTGGTGACAGTGATGATGGTGGTGGTGACAGTGATGATGGTGGTGGTGACAGTGATGATGATGGTGGTGGTGGTGACAGTGATGATGGTGGTGACAGTTATGATGGTGGTGGTGACAGTGATGATGGTGGTGGTGACAGTGATGATGATGGTGGTGGTGGTGACAGTGATGACGATGTTGGTGACAGTGATGATGGTGGTGACAGTGATGATGGTGGTGCTGAGAGTGATGATGGTGGTGGTGACACTGATGATGATGGTGGCTGTGACAGTTATGATGGTGGTGGTGACAGTGATGATGATGGTTGTGGTGACAGTGATGATGGTGGTGACAGTGATGATGGTGGTGACAGTGATAATGGTGGTGACAGTGATGATGGTGGTGACAGTGATGATGGTGGTGACAGTGATGATGGTGGTGACAGTGATAATGGTGGTGACAGTGATGGTGGTGGTGACAGTAATGATGGTGGTGACAGTGATGATGGTGGTGGTGACAGTGATAATGGTGGTGGTGATGATGGTGGTGACAGTGATGATGGTGGTGGTGGTGGTGGTGACAGTGATGATGGTGGTGACAGTGATGATGATGGTGGTGGTGGTGGTAACAGTGATGATGGTGGTGATAGTGATGATGGTGGTGGTGACAGAGAGGATGGTGGTGACAGTGATGATGGTGGTGACAGTGATGATGGTGGTGACAGTGATGATGGTTTTGGTGACAGTGATGATGGTGGTGACAGTGATGATGATGGTGGTGACAGTGATGATTGTGGTGACAGTGATGCTGGTGGTGACAGTGATGATGGTAGTGACAGTGATGATGGTGGTGGCAGTGATGGTGGTGGTGACAGTGATGATGGTGGTGGTGGTGACAGTGACGATGATGGTGGTGGTGACAGTGATGATGATGGTGGTGGTGACAGTGACGATGATGGTGGTGTGACAGTGATGATGGTGGTGACAGTGATGATGGTGGTTGTGACAATGATGATGATGGTAGTGACAGTGATGATGATGGTGGTGACAGTGATGATGGTGGTGGTGACAGTGATGATGGTGGTGGTGACAGTGATGATGGTGGTGGTGACAGTGATGATGGTGGTAGTGACAGTGATGATGGTGGTAGTGACAGTGATGATGGTGGTGGTGGTGGTGACGGTGATGATGATGGTGGTGGTGACAGTGATGATGGTGGTGACAGTGATGATGGTGGTGGTGGTGACAGTGACGATGATTGTGAAGGTGACAGTGATGATGATGGTGGTGGTGACAGTGACGATGATGGTGGTGGTGACAGTGATGATGGTGGTGGTGACAGTGATGATGGTGGTAGTGACAGTGATGATGGTGGTAGTGACAGTGATGATGGTGGTGGTGGTGGTGACAGTGATGATGATGGTGGTGGTGACAGTGATGATGGTGGTGACAGTGATGATGGTGGTGGTGGTGACAGTGACGATGATGGTGGTGGTGACAGTGATGATGATGGTGGTGGTGACAGTGACGATAATGGTGGTGGTGACAGTGATGATGGTGGTGGTGACATTGATGATGGTGGTGGTGACAGTGATGATGGTGGTGGTGACAGTGATGATGGTGGTGGTGACAGTGATGATGGTGGCGACAGTGATGATGGTTATGACAGTGATGATGGTGGTGACAGTGATGATGGTGGTGATGACAGTGATGATGGTGGTGGTGACAGTGATGATGGTGGTGGTGACAGTGATGATGGTGGTGGTGACAGTGATGATGGTGGTGGTGACAGTGGGGATAATTGTGGTGACAGTGATAATGGTGGTGGTGACAGTGATGATGGTTGTGGTGACAGTGATAATGGTGGTGACATTATGATGGTGGTGACAGTGATGTCGATGATAGTGGTGGTGGTGACAGTGATGATGATGATGTTGATGGTGATGTTGATGATGATGATGATGATGATGATGATGATGATGATGATGATGATGATGATGATGATGATGATGATGATGATGATGATGGTGGTGGTGGTGACAGTGATGATGGTGTTGACAGTGATGATGATGGTGGTGGTGACAGTGATGATGATGGTGGTGGTGGTGACAGTGATGATTGTGGTGACAGTGATGGTGGTGGTGACAGTGATGATGATGGTGGTGGTGACGGTGATGATGATGGTGGTGGTGACAGTGATGATGATGGTGGTGGTGACAGTGATGATGACAGTGATGATGGTGGTTGTGACAGTGATGATGGTGGTGGTGACAGTGATGATGGTGGTGGTGACAGTGATGATGGTGGTGGTGACAGTGATGATGGTGGTGGTGATAGTGGTGACAGTGATGATGGTGGTGGTGACAGTGATGATGGTGTGACAGTGATGATGGTGGTGATAGTGATGACGATGATGGTGGTGGTGACAGTTATGATGGTGGTGACAGTGATGTCGATGATGGTGGTTGTGACAGTGATGATCGTGGTGACAGTGATGATGGTGGTGGTGACAGTGATTGTGGTGGTGACAGTGATGATGGTGGTGGTGACAGTGATGATGGTAATGGTGACAGTGATGGAGGTGGTGACAGTGATGGTGGTGGTGATGGTGGTGACAGTGATGATGATGGTGGTGACAGTGATGATGGTGGTGGTGACAGTGATGATAGTGGTGGTGACAGTGATGATGGTGGTGGTGACAGTGATGATGGTGGTGACAGTGATGATGGTGGTGGTGACAGTGATGATGGTGGTAGTGATAGTGATGATGGTGGTGGTGGTGACAGTGATTATGGTGGTGGCAGTGATGATGGTGGTGACAGTGATGATGATGACAGTGATGACGATGATGGTGATGATGATGATGATGATGATGATGATGATGATGGTGACAGTGATGGTGACAGTGATGATAATGGTGGTGGTGACAGTGATGATGATGGTGATGGTGACAGTGATGATGATAGTGGTGGTGACAGTGATGATGGTGATTATGACCGTGATGATGATGGTGGTTGTGACAGTGATGATGGTGATGATGACAGTGATGATGATGGTGGTGACAGTGATGATTATGATGTTGACAGTGATGATGGTGGTGGTGGTGACACTGATGATGGTTATGATGACAGTGGTGATGATGATGGTGGTGACAGTGATGTTGATAGTGGTGGTGACAGTGATGATGATGGTGGTGGTGACAATGATGATGATGGTGGTGTTGACAGTGATGATTATGGTGGTGGTGACAGTGATGATTATGGTGATGGTGACAGTGATGATGATGGTGGTGGTGACAGTGATGATGGTGATGGTGACCGTGATGATGATGGTGGTGACAGTGATGATGATGGTGGTGGTGACAGTGATGATGGTGGTGGTGACAGTGATGATGATGGTGGTGAAAGTGATGATGATGGTGATGGTGACAGTGATGATGATGGTGATGGTGACAGTGATGATGATGGTGGTGGTAACAGTGCTGATGGTGATGATGACAGTGATGATGGTGATGGTGACAGTGATGATGATGGTGGTGGTGACAGTGATGATGATTGTGGTAATGACAGTGATGATGGTAGTGGTGACAGTGATGATGGTGATGATGACAGTGATGATGATGGTGGTGACAGTGATGATTATGGTGGTGGTGACAGTGATGATGGTGATGACAGTGATGATGGTGGTGACAGTGATGATGATGGTGATGATAACAGTGATGATGGTGATGGTGACAGTGATGATGATGAAGGTGGTGACAGTGATGATGATGGTGGTAATGACAGTGATGATGGTGGTGGTGACAGTGATGATTGTGGTGGTGGTGGTGACAGTGATGATGGTGGTGGTGGTGGTGACAGTGATGATGATGGTAGTGACAGTGATAATGATGGTGGTGACAGTGATGATGATGGTGCTGGTGAAAGAGATGATGATGGTGGTGGTGACAGTGATGATGATGATGATGATGACAGTGGTGATAACGATGGTGGTTGTGACAGTGATGATGATTATGGTGGTGATGGTGGTGACAGTGATGATGATGATAAACATGATGATGATGATGATGATGATGATGATGATGATGATGATGATGATGATGATGATGATGATGATGATGATGATGATCACAGTGATGATGGTTTTGTGACAGAGATGATGACATTGATGACGATGATGGTGGTGATGACAGTGATGATGATGGTGGTGACAGTGATGATGGTGGTGGTGGTGGTGGTGACAGTGATGATGGTGGTGGTGGTGGTGACAGTGATGATGGTGGTGGTGACAGTGATGATGATGGTGGTGACAGTGATGATGATGGTGGTGACAGTGATGATGATGGTGGTGACAGTGATGATGATGGTGCTGGTGACAGAGATGATGATGATGATGATGATGATGATGATGATGATGATGATGATGATGATGATGATGATGATGATAATGACGACAGTGATGATGGTTTTGTGACAGAGATGATGATGATGATGACATTGATGACGATGATGGCTGTTGTGTCAGTGGTGATGATGACAGTGATGATGATGATGGTAGTGGTGACAGTGATGATGATGATGGTGGTGGTTGTGACAGTGATGCTGATGATGGTGGTGTTGGTGACAGTGATGATGGTGGTGGTGTTGACAGTGATGATGGTGGTGGTGGTGGTGACAGTGATGATGATGGTGGTGGTGACAGTGATGATGTTGGTGGCTGTGACAGTGATGATGGTGGTGGTGGTGACAGTGATGATGTTTGTGTTGGTGACAGTGATGATGGTGGTGGTGGTGACAGTGATGATGGTGGTGTTGGTGACAGTTATGATGGTGGTGGTGACAGTGATGATGAAGACAGTGATGATGAAGACAGTGATGATGATGATGATGATGATGGTAGTGGTGACAGTGATGATGATGATGGTGGTGGTGACAGTGATGATGGTGGTGACAGTGATGATGGTGGTGGTGACAGTGATGATGGTGGTGACAGTGATGATGATGATGGTGGTGGTGACAGTGATGATGGTGGTGACAGTGATGATGATGGTGGTGACAGTGATGATGGTGGTGGTGACAGTGATGATGGTGGTGGTGACAGTGATGATGGTAATGGTGACAGTGATGGTGGTGGTGATGGTGGTGACAGTGATGATGATTGTGGTGACAGTGATGATGGTGGTGGTGACAGTGATGATGGTGGTGGTGACAGTGATGATGGTTGTGGTGACAGTGATGATGGTGGTGGTGACAGTGATGATGGTGGTAGTGATAGTGATGATGGTGGTGGTGACAGTGATTATGGTGGTGACAGTGATGATGGTGGTGATAGTGATGATGATGACAATGATGACGATGATGGTGACGATGATAGTGGTGGTGGTGACAGTGATGATGATGATGATGATGATGATGATGATGATGATGATGATGATGATGATGATGATGATGATGATGATGATGATAATGACATTGATGATGGTGGTGGTGATAGTGATGGTGACATTGATGATGATGGTGGTGCTGACAGTGATGATGATGGTGATGGTGACAGTGATGATGATAGTGGTGGTGACAGTGATGATGGTGATGGTGACCGTGATGATGATGGTGGTTGTGTTGACAGTGATGATGGTGGTGGTGGTGGTGACAGTGATGATGATGGTGGTGGTGACAGTGATGATGTTGGTGGTGTTGACAGTGATGATGGTGGTGGTGGTGGTGACAGTGATGATGATGGTGGTGGTGACAGTGATGATGTTGGTGGCTGTGACAGTGATGATGGTGGTGGTGGTGACAGTGATGATGTTTGTGTTGGTGACAGTGATGATGGTGGTGGTGGTGACAGTGATGATGGTGGTGTTGGTGACAGTTATGATGGTGGTGGTGACAGTGATGATGAAGACAGTGATGATGAAGACAGTGATGATGATGATGATGATGGTAGTGGTGACAGTGATGATGATGATGGTGCTGGTGACAGAGATGATGATGATGATGATGATGATGATGATGATGATGATGATGATGATGATGATGATGATGATGACGACAGTGATGATGGTTTTGTGACAGAGATGATGATGATGATGACATTGATGACGATGATGGCTGTTGTGTCAGTGGTGATGATGACAGTGATGATGATGATGGTAGTGGTGACAGTGATGATGATGATGGTGGTGGTTGTGACAGTGATGCTGATGATGGTGGTGTTGGTGACAGTGATGATGGTGGTGGTGTTGACAGTGATGATGGTGGTGGTGGTGGTGACAGTGATGATGATGGTGGTGGTGACAGTGATGATGTTGGTGGCTGTGACAGTGATGATGGTGGTGGTGGTGACAGTGATGATGTTTGTGTTGGTGACAGTGATGATGGTGGTGGTGGTGACAGTGATGATGGTGATGATGACAGTGATGATGATGGTGGTGACAGTGATGATGAAGACAGTGATGATGAAGACAGTGATGATGGTGATGATGATGATGGTAGTGGTGACAGTGATGATGATGATGGTGGTGGTGACAGTGATGATGGTGGTGACAGTGATGATGGTGGTGGTGACAGTGATGATGGTGGTGACAGTGATGATGATGATGGTGGTGGTGACAGTGATGATGGTGGTGACAGTGATGATGATGGTGGTGACAGTGATGATGGTGGTGGTGACAGTGATGATGGTGGTGGTGACAGTGATGATGGTAATGGTGACAGTGATGGTGGTGGTGATGGTGGTGACAGTGATGATGATTGTGGTGACAGTGATGATGGTGGTGGTGACAGTGATGATGGTGGTGGTGACAGTGATGATGGTTGTGGTGACAGTGATGATGGTGGTGGTGACAGTGATGATGGTGGTAGTGATAGTGATGATGGTGGTGGTGACAGTGATTATGGTGGTGACAGTGATGATGGTGGTGATAGTGATGATGATGACAATGATGACGATGATGGTGACGATGATAGTGGTGGTGGTGACAGTGATGATGATGATGATGATGATGATGATGATGATGATGATGATGATGATGATGATAATGACATTGATGATGGTGGTGGTGATAGTGATGGTGACATTGATGATGATGGTGGTGCTGACAGTGATGATGATGGTGATGGTGACAGTGATGATGATAGTGGTGGTGACAGTGATGATGGTGATGGTGACCGTGATGATGATGGTGGTTGTGACAGTGATGATGGTGATGATGACAGTGAAGATGATGGTGGCGACAGTGATGATGATGGTGGTGGTGACAGTGATGATGGTGATGACAGTGATGATGATTGTGTAGGTGATGATGATGGTGGTGGTGACAGTGATGATGATGGTGGTGTTGATAGTGATGATTATAGTGGTGGTGACAGTGATGATGATGGCGGTGACAGTGATGATTATGATGGTGACAGTGATGATGATGGTGGTGGTGACAGTGATGATGGTTATGATGACAGAGATGATGATGGTGGTGACAGTGATGATGATGGTGGTGGTGACAGTGATGATGGTGATGACAGTGATGATAATTGTGAAGGTCACAGTGATGATGATGGTGGTGGTGACAGTGATGATGATGGTGGTGTTGACCCTGATGATTATGGTGGTGACAGTGATGATGATGGTGATGGTGACAGTGATGATGATGGTGGTAGTGACAGTGATGATGGCGATGGTGACCGTGCTGATGATGGTGGTGGTGACAGTGATGATGGTGATGATGACAGTGATGATGGTGATGGTGACAGTGATGATGATGGTGGTGGTGACAGTGATGATGATTGTGGTAATGACAGTGATAATGGTGGTGGTGACAGTGATGATGGTGATGATGACAGTGATGATGATGGTGGTGACAGTGATGATGATGGTGGTGGTGACAGTGATGATGATGACAGTGATGATGGTGATGGTGACAGTGATGATGATGGTGGTGGTGACAGTGATGATGGTGGCGACAGTGATGATGGTTATGACAGTGATGATGGTGGTGACATTGATGATGGTGGTGATGACAGTGATGATGGTGGTGGTGACAGTGATGATGGTGGTGGTGACAGTGATGATGGTGGTGGTGACAGTGATGATGGTGGTGGTGACAGTGGTGATAATTGTGGTGACAGTGATAATGGTGGTGGTGACAGTGATGATGGTGGTGGTGACAGTGATAATGGTGGTGACATTATGATGGTGGTGACAGTGATGTCGATGATAGTGGTGGTGGTGACAGTGATGATGATGATGTTGATGATGATGTTGATGATGATGATGATGATGATGATGATGATGATGATGATGATGATGATGATGATGATGATGGTGGTGGTGACAGTGATGATGGTGTTGACAGTGATGATGATGGTGGTGGTGACAGTGATGATGATGGTGGTGGTGGTGACAGTGATGATTGTGGTGACAGTGATGTTGGTGGTGACAGTGATGATGATGGTGGTGGTGACGGTGATGATGATGGTGGTGGTGACAGTGATGATGGTGGTTGTGACAGTGATGATGGTGGTGGTGACAGTGATGATGGTGGTGGTGACAGTGATGATGGTGGTGGTGACAGTGATGATGGTGGTGGTGATAGTGGTGACAGTGATGATGGTGGTGGTGACAGTGATGATGGTGTGACAGTGATGATGGTGGTGATAGTGATGACGATGATGGTGGTGGTGACAGTTATGATGGTGGTGACAGTGATGTCGATGATGGTGGTTGTGACAGTGATGATCGTGGTGACAGTGATGATGGTTGTGGTGACAGTGATTGTGGTGGTGACAGTGATGATGGTGGTGGTGACAGTGATGATGGTAATGGTGACAGTGATAGAGGTGGTGACAGTGATGGTGGTGGTGATGGTGGTGACAGTGATGATGATGGTGGTGACAGTGATGATGGTGGTGGTGACAGTGATGATAGTGGTGGTGACAGTGATGATGGTGGTGGTGACAGTGATGATGGTGGTGACAGTGATAATGGTGGTGGTGACAGTGATGATGGTGGTAGTGATAGTGATGATGGTGGTGGTGGTGACAGTGATTATGGTGGTGGCAGTGATGATGGTGGTGACAGTGATGATGATGACAGTGATGACGATGATGGTGACGATGATAGTGGTGGTGGTGACAGTGATGATGATGATGATGATGATGATGATGATGATGATGATGATGATGATGATGATGATGATGATGATGATGGTGACAGTGATGGTGACAGTGATGATAATGGTAGTGGTGACAGTGATGATGATGGTGATCGTGACAGTGATGATGATAGTGGTGGTGACAGTGATGATGGTGATTGTGACCGTGATGATGATGGTGGTTGTGACAGTGATGATGGTGATGATGACAGTGATGATGATGGTGGTGACAGTGATGATTATGATGGTGACAGTGATGATGATGGTGGTGGTGACACTGATGATGGTTATGATGACAGTGGTGATGATGATGGTGGTGACAGTGATGTTGATGGTGGTGGTGACAGTGATGATGATGGTGGTGGTGACAATGATGATGATGGTGGTGTTGACAGTGATGATTATGGTGGTGGTGACAGTGATGATTATGGTGATGGTGACAGTGATGATGATGGTGGTGGTGACAGTGATGATGGTGATGGTGACCGTGATGATGATGGTGGTGACAGTGATGATGATGGTGGTGGTGACAGTGATGATGGTGGTGGTGACAGTGATGATGATGGTGGTGACAGTGATGATGATGGTGATGGTGACAGTGATGATGATGGTGATGGTGACAGTGATGATGATGGTGGTGGTGACAGTGCTGATGGTGATGATGACAGTGATGATGGTGATGGTGACAGTGATGATGATGGTGGTGGTGACAGTGATGATGATTGTGGTAATGACAGTGATGATGGTAGTGGTGACAGTGATGATGGTGATGATGACAGTGATGATGATGGTGGTGACAGTGATGATTATGGTGGTGGTGACAGTGATGATGGTGATGACAGTGATGATGGTGGTGACAGTGATGATGATGGTGATGATAACAGTGATGATGGTGATGGTGACAGTGATGATGATGGTGGTGGTGACAGTGATGATGATGGTGGTAATGACAGTGATGATGGTGGTGGTGACAGTGATGATTGTGGTGGTGGTGGTGACAGTGATGATGGTGGTGGTGGTGGTGACAGTGATGATGATGGTAGTGACAGTGATAATGATGGTGGTGACAGTGATGATGATGGTGCTGGTGAAAGAGATGATGATGGTGGTGGTGACAGTGATGATGATGATGATGATGACAGTGGTGATAACGATGGTGGTTGTGACAGTGATGATGATTATGGTGGTGATGGTGGTGACAGTGATGATGATGATAATCATGATGATGATGATGATGATGATGATGATGATGATGATGATGATGATGATGATGATGATGATGACGACAGTGATGATGGTTTTGTGACAGAGATTATGATGATGATGACATTGATGACGATGATGGCTGTTGTGTCAGTGGTGATGATGACAGTGATGATGATGATGGTAGTGGTGACAGTGATGATGATGATGGTGGTGGATGTGACAGTGATGATGATGATGGTGGTGTTGGTGACAGTGATGATGGTGGTGGTGGTGACAGTGATGATGGTGGTGGTGGTGGTGACAGTGATGATGATGGTGGTGGTGACAGTGATGATGTTGGTGGCTGTGACAGTGATGATGGTGGTGGTGGTGACAGTGATGATGTTGTGTTGGTGACAGTGATGATGGTGGTGGTAGTGACAGTGATGATGGTGGTGTGGTGACAGTTATGATGGTGTTGGTGACAGTGATGATGAAGACAGTGATGATGAAGACAGTGATGATGATGATGATGATGATGATGATGATGATGATGATGATGGTAGTGGTGACAGTGATGATGATGATGGTGGTGGTGACAGTGATGATGGTGGTGACAGTGATGATGGTGGTGGTGACAGTGATGATGGTGGTGACAGTGATGATGATGATGGTGGTGGTGACAGTGATGATGGTGGTGACAGTGATGATGATGGTGGTGACAGTGATGATGGTGGTGGTGACAGTGATGATGGTGGTGGTGACAGTGATGATGGTGGTGGTGACAGTGATGGTGGTGATGACAGTGATGGTGGTGGTGATGGTGGTGACAGTGATGATGATTGTGGTGACAGTGATGATGGTGGTGGTGACAGTGATGATGGTGGTGGTGACAGTGATGATGGTTGTGGTGACAGTGATGATGGTGGTGGTGACAGTGATGATGGTGGTAGTGATAGTGATGATGGTGGTGGTGACAGTGATTATGGTGGTGACAGTGATGATGGTGGTGATAGTGATGATGATGACAATGATGACGATGATGGTGACGATGATAGTGGTGGTGGTGACAGTGATGATGATGATGATGATGATGATGATGATGATGATGATGATGATGATGATGATGATGATGATGATGATGATGATGATGATGACATTGATGATGGTGGTGGTGATAGTGATGGTGACATTGATGATGATGGTGGTGCTGACAGTGATGATGATGGTGATGGTGACAGTGATGATGATAGTGGTGGTGACAGTGATGATGGTGATGGTGACCGTGATGATGATGGTGGTTGTGATAGTGATGATGGTGATGATGACAGTGAAGATGATGGTGGCGACAGTGATGAT
The DNA here is from genome assembly GCA_963921405.1 of Cepaea hortensis. NCBI lineage: Eukaryota > Metazoa > Mollusca > Gastropoda > Stylommatophora > Helicidae > Cepaea > Cepaea hortensis. The sequence continues at coordinate 230,433,172 of OY992876.1, forward strand.
GATGGTGGTGGTGACAGTGATGATGGTGATGACAGTGATGATGATTGTGTAGGTGATGATGATGGTGGTGGTGACAGTGATGATGATGGTGGTGTTGATAGTGATGATTATAGTGGTGGTGACAGTGATGATGATGGTGGTAACAGTGATGATTATGATGGTGACAGTGATGATGATGTTGGTGGTGACAGTGATGATGGTTATGATGACAGAGATGATGATGGTGGTGACAGTGATGATTATGGTGGTGGTGACAGTGATGATGGTGATGACAGTGATGATGATTGTGAAGGTGACAGTGGTGATGATGATGGTGGTGGTGACAGTGATGATGATGGTGGTGTTGACAGTGATGATTATGGTGGTGACAGTGATGATGATGGTGATGGTGACAGTGATGATGATGGTGGTAGTGACAGTGATGATGATGATGGTGACAGTGTTGATGATGGTGGTGGTGACAGTGATGATGGTGATGATGACAGTGATGATGGTGATGGTGACAGTGATGATGATGGTGGTGGTGACAGTGATGATGATTGTGGTAATGACAGTGATAATGGTGGTGGTGACAGTGATGATGGTGATGATGACAGTGATGATGATGGTGGTGACAGTGATGATGATGGTGGTGGTGACAGTGATGATGATGACAGTGATGATGGTGATGGTGACAGTGATGATGATGGTGGTTGTGACAGTGATGATGATGGTGGTAATGACAGTGATGATGGTGGTGGTGACAGTGATGATTGTGGTGGTGGTGGTGACAGTGATGATGATGGTGGTGGTGGTGACAGTGATGATGGTGGTGGTGGTGGTGACAGTGATGATGATGGTGGTGACAGTGATGATGATAGTGGTGACAGTGATGATGATGGTGCTGGTGACAGAGATGATGATGGTGGTGGTGACAGTGATGATGATGATGATGATGATGATGACAGTGATGATGGTTTTGTGACAGAGATGATGACATTGATGACGATGATGGTGGTGATGACAGTGATGAAGATGGTGGTAATGACAGTGATGATGGTGGTGGTGACAGTGATGATGATGGTGGTGGTGGTGGTGGTGACAGTGATGATGGTGGTGGTGGTAGTGACAGTGATGATGGTGGTGGTGACAGTGATGATGATAGTGGTGACAGTGATGATGATGGTGCTGGTGACAGAGATGATGATGGTGGTTGTGACAGTGATGATGATGATGATGACAGTGATGATAACGGTGGTGGTTGTGACAGTGATGATGATGATGGTGGTGATGGTGGTGACAGTGATGATGGTGATGATGATGATGATGATGATGATGATGATGATGATGATGATGATGATGATGATGATGATGATGATGATGAGGATGATGATGATGATGATGATCATGATGATGATGATGATGATGATGATGATGATGATGATGATGATGATGATGATGATGACAGTGATGATGGTTTTGTGACAGAGATTATGATGATGATGACATTCATGACGATGATGGCTGTGGTGACAGTGATGATGATGACAGTGATGATGATGATGATTGTAGTGGTGACAGTGATGATGATGATGGTTGTGGTGGTGACAGTGATGATGATGATGGTGGTGTTGGTGACAGTGATGATTGTGGTGGTGGTGACAGTGTTGATGGTGGTGGTGGTGACAGTGATGATGGTGGTGGTGGTGACAGTGATGATGTTGGTGGCTGTGACAGTGATGATGGTGGTGGTGGTGACAGTGATGTTGTTTGTGTTGGTGACATTTATTATGGTGGTGGTGACAGTGATGATGAAGACAGTGATGATGATGATGATGGTAGTGGTGACAGTGATGATGATGATGGTGGTGGTGACAGTGATGATGGTGGTGACAGTGATGATGGTGGTGGTGACAGTGATGATGGTGGTGACAGTGATGATGATGATGGTGGTGGTGACAGTGATGACGATGATGGGGGTGATGACAGTAATGATGGTGGTGACAGTGATGATGGTGGTTGTGACAGTGATTGTGTTGGCGGCAGTGATGATGGTGGTGGTGGTGACAGTGATGATGGTGGTGTTGGTGACGGTTATAATGGTGGTGGTGACAGTGATGATGAAGACAGTGATGATGATATAATGGTAGTGGTGACAGTGATGATGATGATGGTGGTGGTGACAGTGATGATGGTGGTGACAGTGATGATGGTGGTGGTGACAGTGATGATGGTGGTGACAGTGATGATGATGATGGTGGTGGTGACAGTGATGACGATGATGGTGGTGATGACAGTAATGATGGTGGTGACAGTGATGATGGTGGTTGTGACAGTTATTGTGGTGGTGACAATGATGATGGTGGTGGTGACAGTGATGATGGTAATGGTGACAGTGACGGTGGTGGTGACAGTGATGATGATTGTGGTGACAGTTATGATGGTGGTGGTGACAGTGATGATGGTGGTGGTGACAGTGATGATGGTTGTGGTCACAGTGATGATGGTGGTGACAGTGATGATGGTGGTGGTGACAGTGATGATAGTGGTTGTGATAGTGATGATGGTGGTGATGACAGTGATTATGGTGGTGACAGTGATGATGGTGGTGACAGTGATGATGATCACAGTGATGACGATGATGGTGACGATGATAGTGGTGGTGGTGACAGTGATGATGATGATGATGATGATGATGATGATGATGATGATGATGATGATGATGATGATGATGATGATGATGATGATGGTGATGATGATGATGATGATGATGATGATGACAATGATGATGGTGGTGGTGACAGTGATGGTGACAGTGATGATGATGGTGGTGGTGACAGTGATGATGATGGTGGTGGTGACAGTGATGATGGTGTGACAGTGATGATGGTGGTGATAGTGATGACGATGATGGTGGTGGTGACAGTTATGATGGTGGTGACAGTGATGTCGATGATGGTGGTTGTGACAGTGATGATCGTGGTGACAGTGATGATGGTTGTGGTGACAGTGATTGTGGTGGTGACAGTAATGATGGTGGTGGTGACAGTGATGATGGTAATGGTGACAGTGATAGAGGTGGTGACAGTGATGGTGGTGGTGATGGTGGTGACAGTGATGATGATGGTGGTGACAGTGATGATGGTGGTGGTGACAGTGATGATAGTGGTGGTGACAGTGATGATGGTGGTGGTGACAGTGATGATGGTGGTGACAGTGATAATGGTGGTGGTGACAGCGATGATGGTGGTAGTGATAGTGATGATGGTGGTGGTGGTGACAGTGATTATGGTGGTGGCAGTGATGATGGTGGTGACAGTGATGATGATGACAGTGATGACGATGATGGTGACGATGATAGTGGTGGTGGTGACAGTGATGATGATGATGATGATGATGATGATGATGATGATGATGATGATGATGATGATGATGATGATGATGGTGACAGTGATGGTGACAGTGATGATAATGGTGGTGGTGACAGTGATGATGATGGTGATGGTGACAGTGATGATGATAGTGGTGGTGACAGTGATGATGGTGATTGTGACCGTGATGATGATGGTGGTTGTGACAGTGATGATGGTGATGATGACAGTGATGATGATGGTGGTGACAGTGATGATTATGATGGTGACAGTGATGATGATGGTGGTGGTGACAATGATGATGGTTATGATGACAGTGGTGATGATGATGGTGGTGACAGTGATGTTGATGGTGGTGGTGACAGTGATGATGATGGTGGTGGTGACAATGATGATGATGGTGGTGTTGACAGTGATGATTATGGTGGTGGTGACAGTGATGATTATGGTGATGGTGACAGTGATGATGATGGTGGTGGTGACAGTGATGATGGTGATGGTGACCGTGATGATGATGGTGGTGACAGTGATGATGATGGTGGTGGTGACAGTGATGATGGTGGTGGTGACAGTGATGATGATGGTGGTGACAGTGATGATGATGGTGATGGTGACAGTGATGATGATGGTGATGGTGACAGTGATGATGATGGTGGTGGTGACAGTGCTGATGGTGATGATGACAGTGATGATGGTGATGGTGACAGTGATGATGATGGTGGTGGTGACAGTGATGATGATTGTGGTAATGACAGTGATGATGGTAGTGGTGACAGTGATGATGGTGATGATGACAGTGATGATGATGGTGGTGACAGTGATGATTATGGTGGTGGTGACAGTGATGATGGTGATGACAGTGATGATGGTGGTGACAGTGATGATGATGGTGATGATAACAGTGATGATGGTGATGGTGACAGTGATGATGATGGTGGTGGTGACAGTGATGATGATGGTGGTAATGACAGTGATGATGGTGGTGGTGACAGTGATGATTGTGGTGGTGGTGGTGACAGTGATGATGGTGGTGGTGGTGGTGACAGTGATGATGATGGTAGTGACAGTGATAATGATGGTGGTGACAGTGATGATGATGGTGCTGGTGAAAGAGATGATGATGGTGGTGGTGACAGTGATGATGATGATGATGATGATGACAGTGGTGATAACGATGGTGGTTGTGACAGTGATGATGATTATGGTGGTGATGGTGGTGACAGTGATGATGATGATAATCATGATGATGATGATGATGATGATGATGATGATGATGATGATGATCACAGTGATGATGGTTTTGTGACAGAGATGATGACATTGATGACGATGATGGTGGTGATGACAGTGATGATGATGGTGATAATGACAGTGATGATGGTGGTGGTGACAGTGATGATGGTGGTGGTGGTGGTGGTGACAGTGAAGATGGTGGTGTTGGTGGTGACAGTGATGATGGTGGTGGTGACAGTGATGATGATGATGGTGACAGTGATGATGATGGTGGTGACAGTGATGATGATGGTGGTGACAGTGATGATGATGGTGCTGGTGACAGAGATGATGATGGTGATGATGATGATGATGATGATGATGATGATGATGATGATGATGATGATGATGATGATGATGATGATGATGATGATGATGACGACAGTGATGATGGTTTTGTGACAGAGATTATGATGATGATGACATTGATGACGATGATGGCTGTTGTGTCAGTGGTGATGATGACAGTGATGATGATGATGGTAGTGGTGACAGTGATGATGATGATGGTGGTGGTTGTGACAGTGATGATGATGATGGTGGTGTTGGTGACAGTGATGATGATGATGGTGGTGTTGGTGACAGTGATGATGGTGGTGGTGGTGACAGTGATGATGGTGGTGGTGGTGGTGACAGTGATGATGATGGTGGTGGTGACAGTGATGATGTTGGTGGCTGTGACAGTGATGATGGTGGCGGTGGTGACAGTGATGATGTTGTGTTGGTGACAGTGATGATGGTGGTGGTAGTGACAGTGATGATGGTGGTGTGGTGACAGTTATGATGGTGTTGGTGACAGTGATGATGAAGACAGTGATGATGAAGACAGTGATGATGATGATGATGATGATGATGATGATGGTAGTGGTGACAGTGATGATGATGATGGTGGTGGTGACAGTGATGATGGTGGTGACAGTGATGATGGTGGTGGTGACAGTGATGATGGTGGTGACAGTGATGATGATGATGGTGGTGGTGACAGTGATGATGGTGGTGACAGTGATGATGATGGTGGTGACAGTGATGATGGTGGTGGTGACAGTGATGATGGTGGTGGTGACAGTGATGATGGAGGTGGTTAACGTGATGGTGGTGGTGACAGTGATGGTGGTGGTGATGGTGGTGACAGTGATGATGATTGTGGTGACAGTGATGATGGTGGTGGTGACAGTGATGATGGTGGTGGTGACAGTGATGATGGTTGTGGTGACAGTGATGATGGTGGTGGTGACAGTGATGATGGTGGTAGTGATAGTGATGATGGTGGTGGTGACAGTGATTATGGTGGTGACAGTGATGATGGTGGTGATAGTGATGATGATGACAATGATGACGATGATGGTGACGATGATAGTGGTGGTGGTGACAGTGATGATGATGATGATGATGATGATGATGATGATGATGATGATGATGATGATGATGATGATGATGATGATGATGATGATGATGATGATGATGATGATAATGACATTGATGATGGTGGTGGTGATAGTGATGGTGACATTGATGATGATGGTGGTGCTGACAGTGATGATGATGGTGATGGTGACAGTGATGATGATAGTGGTGGTGACAGTGATGATGGTGATGGTGACCGTGATGATGATGGTGGTTGTGACAGTGATGATGGTGATGATGACAGTGAAGATGATGGTGGCGACAGTGATGATGATGGTGGTGGTGACAGTGATGATGGTGATGACAGTGATGATGATTGTGTAGGTGATGATGATGGTGGTGGTGACAGTGATGATGATGGTGGTGTTGATAGTGATGATTATAGTGGTGGTGACAGTGATGATGATGGTGGTAACAGTGATGATTATGATGGTGACAGTGATGATGATGTTGGTGGTGACAGTGATGATGGTTATGATGACAGAGATGATGATGGTGGTGACAGTGATGATGATGGTGGTGGTGACAGTGATGATGGTGATGACAGTGATGATGATTGTGAAGGTGACAGTGGTGATGATGATGGTGGTGGTGACAGTGATGATGATGGTGGTGTTGACAGTGATGATTATGGTGGTGACAGTGATGATGATGGTGATGGTGACAGTGATGATGATGGTGGTAGTGACAGTGATGATGATGATGGTGACAGTGCTGATGATGGTGGTGGTGACAGTGATGATGGTGATGATGACAGTGATGATGGTGATGGTGACAGTGATGATGATGGTGGTGGTGACAGTGATGATGATTGTGGTAATGACAGTGATAATGGTGGTGGTGACAGTGATGATGGTGATGATGACAGTGATGATGATGGTGGTGACAGTGATGATGATGGTGGTGGTGACAGTGATGATGATGACAGTGATGATGGTGATGGTGACAGTGATGATGATGGTGGTTGTGACAGTGATGATGATGGTGGTAATGACAGTGATGATGGTGGTGGTGACAGTGATGATTGTGGTGGTGGTGGTGACAGTGATGATGATGGTGGTGGTGGTGACAGTGATGATGGTGGTGGTGGTGGTGACAGTGATGATGATGGTGGTGACAGTGATGATGATAGTGGTGACAGTGATGATGATGGTGCTGGTGACAGAGATGATGATGGTGGTGGTGACAGTGATGATGATGATGATGATGATGATGACAGTGATGATGGTTTTGTGACAGAGATGATGACATTGATGACGATGATGGTGGTGATGACAGTGATGAAGATGGTGGTAATGACAGTGATGATGGTGGTGGTGACAGTGATGATGATGGTTGTGGTGGTGGTGGTGACAGTGATGATGGTGGTGGTGGTAGTGACAGTGATGATGGTGGTGGTGACAGTGATGATGATAGTGGTGACAGTGATGATGATGGTGCTGGTGACAGAGATGATGATGGTGGTTGTGACAGTGATGATGATGATGATGACAGTGATGATAACGGTGGTGGTTGTGACAGTGATGATGATGATGGTGGTGATGGTGGTGACAGTGATGATGGTGATGATGATGATGATGATGATGATGATGATGATGATGATGATGATGATGATGATGATGATGATGATGATGATGATGATGAGGATGATGATGATGATGATGATGATCATGATGATGATGATGATGATGATGATGATGATGATGATGATGACAGTGATGATGGTTTTGTGACAGAGATGATGATGATGATGATGATGACATTCATGACGATGATGGCTGTGGTGACAGTGATGATGATGACAGTGATGATGATGATGATTGTAGTGGTGACAGTGATGATGATGATGGTTGTGGTGGTGACAGTGATGATGATGATGGTGGTGTTGGTGACAGTGATGATTGTGGTGGTGGTGACAGTGTTGATGGTGGTGGTGGTGACAGTGATGATGGTGGTGGTGGTGACAGTGATGATGTTGGTGGCTGTGACAGTGATGATGGTGGTGGTGGTGACAGTGATGTTGTTTGTGTTGGTGACAGTTATTATGGTGGTGGTGACAGTGATGATGAAGACAGTGATGATGATGATGATGGTAGTGGTGACAGTGATGATGATGATGGTGGTGGTGACAGTGATGATGGTGGTGACAGTGATGATGGTGGTGGTGACAGTGATGATGGTGGTGACAGTGATGATGATGATGGTGGTGGTGACAGTGATGACGATGATGGGGGTGATGACAGTAATGATGGTGGTGACAGTGATGATGGTGGTTGTGACAGTGATTGTGTTGGCGGCAGTGATGATGGTGGTGGTGGTGACAGTGATGATGGTGGTGTTGGTGACGGTTATGATGGTGGTGGTGACAGTGATGATGAAGACAGTGATGATGATGATGATGATGGTAGTGGTGACAGTGATGATGATGATGGTGGTGGTGACAGTGATGATGGTGGTGACAGTGATGATGGTGGTGGTGACAGTGATGATGGTGGTGACAGTGATGATGATGATGGTGGTGGTGACAGTGATGACGATGATGGTGGTGATGACAGTAATGATGGTGGTGACAGTGATGATGGTGGTTGTGACAGTGATTGTGGTGGTGACAGTGATGATGGTGGTGGTGACAGTGATGATGGTAATGGTGACAGTGACGGTGGTGGTGACAGTGATGATGATTGTGGTGACAGTTATGATGGTGGTGGTGACAGTGATGATGGTGGTGGTGACAGTGATGATGGTTGTGGTCACAGTGATGATGGTGGTGACAGTGATGATGGTGGTGGTGACAGTGATGATAGTGGTTGTGATAGTGATGATGGTGGTGATGACAGTGATTATGGTGGTGACAGTGATGATGGTGGTGACAGTGATGATGATCACAGTGATGACGATGATGGTGACGATGATAGTGGTGGTGGTGACAGTGATGATGATGATGATGATGATGATGATGATGATGATGATGATGATGATGATGATGATGATGATGATGATGATGGTGATGATGATGATGATGATGATGATGATGATGATGACAATGATGATGGTGGTGGTGACAGTGATGGTGACAGTGATGATGATGGTGGTGGTGACAGTGATGATGTTGGTGATGGTGACAGTGATGATGATAGTGGTGGTGACAGTGATGATGGTGATGGTGACCGTGATGATGATGGTGGTTGTGACAGTGATGATGGTTATGATGACAATGATGATGATGGTGGTGACAGTGATGATTATGATGGTGACAGTGATGATGATGGTGGTGGTGACAGTGATGATGGTTATGATGACAGTGATGATGATGGTGGTGACAGTGATGATGATGGTGGTGGTGACAGTGATGATTTTGATGACAGTGATGATGATTTTGAAGGTGACAGTGATGATGATGGTGGTGGTGACAGTGATGATGATGGTGGTGTTGACAGTGATGATTATGGTGGTGGTGACAGTGATGATGATGGTGGTGGTGACAGTGATGATGATGGTGGTAGTGACAGTGATGATGGTGATGGTGACCGTGATGATGATGGTGGTGGTGACAGTGATGATGGTGATGATGACAGTGATGATGGTGATGGTGACAGTGATGATGATGGTGGTGGTGACAGTGATGATGATTGTGGTAATGACAGTGATAATGGTGGTGGTGACAGTGATGATGGTGATGATGACAGTGATGATGATGGTGGTGACAGTGATGATGATGGTGATGATGATGGTGATGATGACAGTGATGATGGTGATGGTGACAGTGATGATGATGGTGGTGGTGACAGTGATGATGATGGTGGTAATGACAGTGATGATGGTGGTGGTGACAGTGATGATGGTGGTGGTGGTGGTGGTGGTGACAGTGATGATTGTGGTGGTGGTGGTGACAGTGATGATGGTAGTGGTGACAGTGATGATGATGATGGTGACAGTGATGATGATGGTGCTGGTGACAGAGATGATGATGGTGGTGGTGACAGTGATGATGATGATGATGACAGTGATGATAACGGTGGTGGTTGTGACAGTGATGATGATGATGGTGGTGATGGTGGTGACAGTGATGATGATGATTATGATGATGATGATGATGATTATGATGATGATGATGATGATGATGATGATGATGATGATGATGATGATGATTATGATGATTATGATGATGATGATGATGATGATGATGATGATGATGATGATGATGATGATGATGATGATGATGATGATGATGACAGTGATGATGGATTTGTGACAGAGATGATGATGATGATGACATTGATGACGATGATGGCTTTGGTGACAGTGATGATGATGACAGTGATGATGATGATGGTAGTGGTGACAGTGATGATGATGATGGTGATGGTGGTGACAGTGATGATGATGATGGTACTGTTGGTGACAGTGATGATGGTGGTGGTGGTGACAGTGATGATGGTGGTGGTGGTGACATTGATGATGTTGGTGGCTGTGACAGTGATGATGGTGGTGGTGGTGACAGTGATGATGGTGGTGGTGGTGACATTGATGATGTTGGTGGCTGTGACAGTGATGATGGTGGTGGTGGTGACAGTGATGATGTTTGTGTTGGTGACAGTGATGATGTTGGTGGTGGTGACAGTGATGATGGTGGTGTTAGTGACAGTTATGATGGTGGTGGTGACAGTGATGATGATGACAGTGATGGTGATGATGATGGTAGTGGTGACAGTGATGATGATGATGGTGGTGGTGACAGTGATGATGGTGGTGACAGTTATGATGGTGGTGACAGTGATGATGGTGGTGGTGACAGTGATGATGATGGTGACAGTGATGATGATGATGATTGTGGTGGTGACAGTGATGATGGTGATGATGGTCACAGTGATGGTGGTGGTGGTGGTAGTGATAGTGATTATGATGATGGTTGTGGTGGTTACAGTGATGATGATGATGTTGATGGTGGTGACAGTAATGATGATGATGGTGGTGGTGGTGACAGTGATGATGATGATGATGATGATGATGGTGGTGGTGGTGACAGTGATGATGGTGGTGGTGGTGACAGTGATGATGATGATCGTGGTGGTGGTGACAGTGATAATGATGATGGCGGTGGTGGTGACAGTGATGATGGTGGTGGTGGTGACAGTGATGATGGTGGTGGTGGTGACAGTTATTATGATGATCGTGGTGGTGGTGACAGTTATGATGATGGTGGTGGTAGTGACAGTGATGATGATGATGATGATGATGGTGGTGGTGTTGGTGACAGTGATGATGATGGTGGTGGCTGTGGTGACAGTGATAATAATGATGGTTGTGATGGTGACAGTGATGATGGTCGTGGTGGTGACAGTGATGATGATGATGGTGGTGGTGGTGACAGTGATGATGATGATGATAATGATGGTGGTGGTGGTGACAGTGATGATGGTGATGATGATGATGGTGGTGGTGGTGACAGTGATGATGGTGGTGGTGACAGTGATGATGATGGTGGTGGTGGTGGTGACAGTGATGATGATGATGATGATGATGATGGTGGTGGTGGTGACAGTGATTATGATGGTGGTGGTGGTGGTGACAGTGATGATGAAGATGGTGGTGTTCGTGACAGTGATGATGATGGTGGTGGTGGTGACAGTGATGATGATGATGGTGGTGGTGTTTGGCAGTGATGATGATGGTGGTGGTGACAGTGATGATGATGATTGTGGTGGTGGTGACAGTGATGATGATGATGGTGATGTTGGTGACAGTGATGATGATGATGGTGGTGACAGTATTGATCATGGTGGCTGTGACATTGATGATGGTGGTAGTGACAGTGATGATGATCATGGTTGTCAAAGATCTGGATAAGAGTTTACAGAGTTAAGAATATAAGAAATAGAGCTAAGACAGAGACCATTAGAGAACATCAGACAGAAGAGACACAAGCGCTATAAATAGCTTTACAACAGGACACACTCGTGTCAACCAAGAGGACATTGAGTGTAAGTGAGCGTGGGTTTCCCAAGACACTAGGAAACTCGCCTCTCGACGAGTAACCATGGAGTACAGGTTACTATAGTTAACTGACCAGCGTGCGGGGACTCCACGCACGCAAGACTCGCCAGCGCACGGAGGACCCAACGTCCGTGTTTGAACACGCGACTAGAAGCGTGGTTCAGACTGCGACTGAGACGGCTAGAGAATAGACATGTTCGCTATGAATACTATAAGTTTATAGACAATAGTGATAGTTAGGCTTTAGATTCCATTCATTGATTAATAGTATCATTATCACCTCTTCATTGCATCTATGTAACGTACTATGATGTTTATTGTCAATGAAGTATTCCGCTCGCGGAGCTTGTTTGTAATCAGCTCCAAAATAAATGTATCCTTTTTGCAAATGACACGAGTTATCATTTTCGTGTAGTGCAAAAGTAGGGGAGTCCTGAAATACCTGTCGCAAGTAAGTCGCTGACAGACAGGACCCCATGTGGTGTCAGAAGTTCCTGAACCAACGTCAACAGCACAAGCAGGACCCAACAGCACCATTTGTGCAAGATTTTTGTGTTAAAAGTACCAAAAACTGACGTGAATTATTTACCATACAATGAAAGAAATAATTTTTTTTTGGTGAGTGAACGTTAGTGATCAACACCGGTACTAATATTTGATACTTAATATGTTTACCATTTGTGGAGCTTGAACCACAAGGAAGAAAGATTAATTTACAAATTGTGTTATTCTACGGAAATTAATAGGAAATGTGTATGAATTTGTGGTGATGAAAATGTATACAAATATGTATCTAAATTGTCAAGCAAACCATCGTGTACATTTCATTTTCTGTGATACAGCCATTAATGTCAACATTCATCACATTCATTTAGATATTTGTGCAAAATAAGTTCTTTTTGCACAAAGAAAGTAATTTAGCTACTGAACGGAAGCCTTAGAACGTAGTTATACCAAACAATATAGAAAGTGAAGACAAGACGACATTGACATTCAGATGACGAATCATCTTACAATCATGACGATCATCTATACTATCATAACATTCATTCATTAACATCATTTATCATTATCTAAATCACATTTATAATTCATCAGCCACATGAGATATGAACATGTATTTATATCTTATGCATGTTTCTAAAGTATTGATGCTCTACTAAACAGAAGCATCAGTTCTGTTATCAAGTCGATCATTTTGTGTCCGGAAAACAGCGGTGGAACATCCCAAGGGCCGTATTTTCCGACAGAATTAGATGAGTATATTTTGAATTATTTTGATAATCACCATGTTAACCATGCATCTTTATTTTCAGTGAGAATGTAAATAACTAACCCATAACTATAAACCATTGTGTAAAAGTACAGTGATATCATTGTGAAGTAACATAAAGCCAAAAAAAAATGGCATCGTTAAATGACTGCATCCAGGCGGGCAAAGAACTAGGCCATACTGGAGAGAAATTAGAGAAGTGGGTAGATCAAAAATATAAAGAAGAAACTGCTCGACAAAGAGAAGAAACAGATAGAAAAGCTGCTCTAGAGAGAGACGAAAGAGCATTAGAAAGGCAACATCAAAAGGAGATGAAAGAGGTAGAGGAAGCCACCAAACAAAAACAGCTAGATTTAGATCATGCCACCAAACAAAAGCAGATAGAGACAGAGTCACAAACTAAATTAAAAATGAAAGAGATGGAGATAGATTCAAACATCCAGATAGCCTCTAGTAAACAAAAGAGCCAGGAAGAACAAAATAAATTTAGTAAATATAAAGGCCTGATCAAACCATATAACGTAGGCGATTCAATCTCAGCATGGACTGAGAATATAGAGTTCCAACTTAAGACTCAGAAAATACCATTAGAAGATTAGGCAATGATCTACATGAGAAATCTCAGTGGGGAGCTATTAAAGGTTATAGAATCAATACCTACAGAACTAAGGAGTAATTATCAGTACATCCACGATAGGATTATGCAGCATTTCCTTCTTGATGCTACGGGGTATCAAATTCAATTTTCCCAAATAAAACCAAAGCCAACTGAAACCTTTCTGGATTACATCTCTAACGTCCAAAGTACATTCAATAAATGGATTAAGGCAGCGAAAGTGGGGAAAAACTTTGATAAATTACAAGATCTAATAGTAATGGATAAAGTTATATCCACAGTCCCTACCCCTTTTGCTAAGTTCCTCCAACAGGCAGACATCGAATCCATTGAACAGCTAGAAAAACGGGGATCAGCATATTTTTCTTCTAATCGTGACATATTTAAAACCACCACACATGATACAGAGATCACTGCTTTTGTTAAGAACGTACCGAGTAGATCTTATAATCAGAAAGAATATCATAAGAAAGACAAACATTACCAGAAGCCACCACAGTGTGGATATTGTAAATTATGTCATCCTAGCTACTCTATGTGCGACAAAAACCCAGCATATCCCTCCCATTTAGAAACCATAATAAAGAAGCAAGAAAGTAGACGAAATTCATTTAAACGTGCTGTAAAATGCTACTTTTGTTCTAGCTATGGCCATTATAGCGCCAAATGTCTTGGTAGGCAACGTATGAAGGCAAATAATGCTGTGCTCATCGATACGTCATCAGACGATGATAGTGTAATTGACTCTGAACTTGAGAATGTATTACCAGAGAGTGAATGTGAGAGTGTAGCAGTAGTTACTGATATATTAGACTTTAAGAGATTTCAGACATGTCGCCAGTTTCATGCGGATGGGAAGTTAAAATGTGGTCATGTTATACCTTGTTCCAACGAAGATGCTAATGCAGCTAGTGCCTCCAGAGGTAATCTGAAGTTCTACGATGCACTGGTCAATGATCAACCATGCTATTGTTTACTGGATAGCGGCAGCACTTTACTTTGTTTAAGAAAAGATCTGGTTAGACCAGAAGATTACACGGGTGAATTTGTCAAATGCCGTACTTTCTCTGGAACCATTGAGAAATACCCACTGGCAAAAGCACATATTAATACCCCGTTCCTTACCGGCACATTTACGTGCGCAATCCTACAAGATCCTTGCACGGATCTGATTTTAGGCTGCTTAGCTTCATTAAAGCATTGTACTGACGACGACATATTAGCCTGGAAACATACAAACATGGCTAATGCTGTAACAAGGTCAGATACTCAAACACACTATACTGACCTACAAAATGAGATGTTACAGCTGTTAACACCCAGCGGTGCCAGTAACAATACTACTCGACAAGAATTTATCGAGGCACAACGCACCGATCATACTATCGCACCTTATTTTAAATTGTTAGGTGAGCGAGCGAAAGTAACTAAAAATGCATCTTGGTATTTTAGAATACACAACGGAATTCTCATGCGTCATTACACAAATAATAACCATGAAATTCAGCAGACGGTGTTACCTGTAACATACCGACAAAATGTGCTAAAGATCGCACATGAATCACCGTTTGCTGGACATTTGGCCTATGACAAAACCAAAGCCAGAATTTTGTCACACTTTTACTGGCCTAAATTCTGTACTGATATAAAAATTTTCTGTCGTTCATGTACTATTTGTCAACATCTTGTAAGAAAGGGAAAGCATGTGACGGCCGAAGTTCAACGGTCATTATTAGCATCTAGACCATTTGAGTGTGTAGCGGTCGATATTGTTGGACCCCTGAATCAGGTGTCGAACAAAGGAAACTGATTCATACTTACTCTCGTGGATCTATGTACCAGGTGGATCGAAGCAATTCCACTAAAATACATCACCTCCAAAGATGTGGCAAATGTATTTTTTCACTTATTTTGTCGTTTTGGCTTTCCGCGAACTATTCTATCAGATCGTGGAACGCAGTTTATTTCGGCTGCTACGCAAGCCTTAACAAAATTGTTAGGAATAGAACAGCATTTCTGTACCCCGTACCACCCACTGAGCAACAGGATCATAGAAAAAATTAACGGGGATCTAAAACACATGCTGGCGAAAGTAACAGCAGAAAACCCAGCTGATTGGGACACGCTATTGCCAGCAGTGCTATTTGCCCATCGAGAAATTCCGCACTCGAGTACGGGTTTCTCACCTTTTGAATTAGTGTATGGGGCGAACCCTCGTGGACCCCTAACAATTTACTATCAGCTAATCACTAGCTTACCAGAAAACCCAACATGAGTAACACCGTATGAGATGGTAACAGAGACACGCGATAGAATAATGAAAGTGTGTGTAATAGCCAAATCATCTTTGGAGAGGAAAGGACAGATGTACCGCGACTATGCAAATAAGGGTGCTAAAACAATACACCTTGAACCCAATCAGAAGGTTCTGCTTTTACTTCCAGATAAACGTAATTTATTACTAACATCATGGCAAGGGCCATTCAACGTTGAACGGAAAATATCAGATGTCGATTATGAAATATCGATAAAGGGAAAATTAAAGATATTTCATATCAACATGCTGAAACCATACTTCTCACGACAAGAACTACCGACAGACGAACAGGATGCACCCACACCAATCAATCGGA
Source organism: Cepaea hortensis (assembly GCA_963921405.1). Lineage (NCBI taxonomy): Eukaryota > Metazoa > Mollusca > Gastropoda > Stylommatophora > Helicidae > Cepaea > Cepaea hortensis. Next base: position 230,449,714 of record OY992876.1, read on the forward strand.
CGACAGACGTACACAACACAACTACACTAGGCAGGGCGACACAGGACAGTGACATTGCAAATACACGTAGCCAGGAAACAGCACACACAGCTAGTACAACAACAGTACTGAACGAGACAGCTGACGACGGAATAGAATTACCAGTCCCTACAGTAGACACGACTGGGACCATCGAGAGCATACGGATAGAAACCAAACTTACAGACGAGCAACGACGACAGATGATAGAATTAGTGACGGAGTACAAAGACATTTTCTCTGACATCCCAGGAAAGACAGACAGAATACAGCACTCCATTATTCTGACTGATAACACCGCAATCAAATGTCGACCTTATTCCATCCCACTAAATTATAGGGCAAATCTCGACAAAGAATTACTATCTCTTGAGTCGAGTGGAATAATTCAGAAATCACAGTCAGAATATTCTTTTCCTATCGTCCTTGTCGCCAAAAAGGACTCGACTATTCGCCTCTGCATCGATTATCGATGTTTAAACAGAGTGACCAAAATTGATGCGGAGCCAATCCCAGCATGCGAGGATTTGATCCTTAATATGTCAACATCTCGCATCTTTTCTAAACTCGACCTCACGAAAGGATATTGGCAGGTCCCGATGCAAGAAAATTCAATTCCATTAACAGCTTTTTCTACACCTTTAGGTCTTTATGAGTGGCGATTTCTTCCTTTTGGCCTTCGTAATGCTCCAGCCACTTTCGTCCGTCTAACTAGGGATCTTCTTCACGCGGTGACCAATACATCGACATACATTGATGACATATGTATTCATACTGTAGACTGGACATCACACCTACAGAAACTACGACATGTATTCGATAGGTTGCGATTATTCGGTCTTACAGTCAAACCAACTAAAGTAGAGTTGGGGATGGAAGAAATTGACTTCCTAGGCCATACCATCTGCAGAGGCCAACTCAGAACAGATGAGAAAATTGTGACGAAGATTCTCAATTTGACTATGCCAACGACCAAGAAACAGGTCCGAAGTCTACTTGGTCTTGTTAATTATTATAGTAAATTTATTCTCAATCTGGCGGAAATCACCAGTGTTTTTTCCAATATTTTGAAAGCTTCGGCAAAATTGAATACCCAAGATGCACAGTTAATTGGTGCTTTATCAAAATTGAAGTATTTATTCAGCGTTCCACCTATTTTGCGTTTGCCTAACCAAAATCTTACCTATTTCCTACGTACGAACGCAAGTGCAATTTCCATATCGGGCGTCCTAGGCCAGTTTTACGAAGGGAAGTTCCATCTAGTAATGTACGTAAGCCGTAAGATCAGCCCAGCTGAATCGAGATACTCAGCATCGGAATTGGAGGGCCTTAGCTTAATCTATTGTGTTAGAAAACTTCATAGGTTTCTGGCAGGAACAGAGTTTGTGATCCAGACCGACAATTCTCCGCTTTCTGTTATGCAGTCTGGCATTCCCCAGAACAATAGGGTCTACAGATGGGCCTTGATACTACAGAATTATGCCTTTACCATCCAGCATTTGGAGGGGAGTTTGAACTCTTTGGCAGACACTTTGAGTCGACCATCAAACATTGAGATACCTGAGCTACAGGAAGAGATTGACCAGAGATCACCAGAAACAGTGACACTGTAAGTGCTATTTAAATCAGTGCCGTATGTGGTGACAAAGTTACACATGAAGTGCGTTATTATCGCCATTTGGTTAAACTGTGTAAGAATAACATTGCCATTATGAGTGAAACGAACAGACACATAAGTAGTATGTCTACATCGCTAACACGTATATAAGCCATATTTACATTGAAGTGTTAGACACGAACCTACACAAATTGGTAGGGAACTATATATATAAACACTATCCAAGAAGGAGAGCATATAAGACTTTGTCGAATTGAACTATGTTATGAAAATAGTCTACAAAGGACAGTGCTCCAACATCACACCCGAAAGGACGACATTAGTTTAGTGTAATTATATATAAAAGTAATTGTGATATGTATATAACATTGTTTTATAAACAGTACGCATAACTTCATTTTTGTATTAATAATTTAATTGCAAATGTTCAAGTACATATATAACGTTATTTATGTCATTTGATAGTTATAAGTCACCTACATTTAGTTAAGAACCCATTTAAGTTAACACCTATATTAGGAATGCAATTATTAGATATTACTTTACCTTATCACCGCATAAACATAATCATTTAAAAATTCATTTGCTTAAAATATCATTTCTAAACTAAACCAACCATTTAGGAATTAACATCATTTCATGTACCAATAAATAACACGTTAAGGTATCTAACCCATTTTGCTTAAATGTAATTAATTAGTTAGATTATTTCCCTTAGGATAAATTTAGAACAGCACACCAAATTACATCAGTCAGATAGATTAATTAGTATTACAGGATCGGTAACAAACCATCCTCACAAACGTGTATATTTTATATAGGATCGACACGTGCAAAGAAACGGCACAGTCATTTGGCGTGAAAACTTGTACAATTCAGCCAATCATTTAGTGTAAATATGTAATGTTCATTTACTTGATATTATGAACCATATTTTAATGACGAATGAATGTATGGTACGATGGTATGAAAGTGAATGAAAGATGTGTAAATGAGAGGAGAGAATGAGTAAAGTAGTAAACATTGAAAGAGAGAGAGAGAGAAAGAGAGGTAACGGCAATTTTTTGTTCACAGCTTAAAACGTCTTGTTGTGACTTGTCTGTGTCAATCTGTGTAACCAATGTGTTGTCAAGTTTTAAGTGTGTTACTTCAATACTTTAGTAGTATTAAATAGAGAAAATACTTTGAGCATCTTGAAACGGAATTGTGGTCATAAATAAGAATAACAAACATTTGTAGCCACAATAAACCGATTTACGGCGCTCGAAGGAATACACACATGTAGAATAGAAACGCATACACATGATAACAAATTGAGTACACTGTAGTTTAGTAAGAAACACGCAAACAAACAGGAAAACGAACACATAAAAGTTGCATACACCATTTGCTTCAAAGAACAGTAACTCAAATCAGGGGACACAATAACTTCTTAAAAACCTTAATGTAACATTGAAAATATTTCTTCACAAGCGGAAGCTAGAAGGTGAAGAGTAGAACTTGATGTATACGAGTTGGGGCTGATATTATTGGGAACATGAACATTCAATGCTCATGTGTTGTACTCATAATAGAGTCAACTTGTATTGGGTTGTCATTTTGGGCAATATGAGGACAGGTCAAAAGACATAAGTCAACGGACAGAAGTCAGAAGACATGGGTCATAAGACGGAAGTCAGGACATAAGTCATAAGACAACGGTTCCGGATCAAAACAATTCCCAAGAAAATCTGTAGCCAACTGTACTGATGCGATGGGCTACTCAATTAGCCGAGTGAATTAATGGAACAGTGTGAGTAAGGAAAGAAGAGAGTTTGTTCTATCCCCAGAAGAGAGATTTACAACTTATGAGATCTTTGACAAAATTGGACAGCCAATTTTTCAGTGACCATACAACATGTTACATGCATGCGTTAAAGGGTTGTAACACTACACAGAGAGGAGAGGAGCCTGTCAAAGATGTGGATAAGAGTTTACAGAGTTAAGAATATAAGAAATAGAGCTAAGACAGAGACCATTAGAGAACATCAGACAGAAGAGACACAAGCGCTATAAATAGCTTTACAACAGGACACACTCATGTCAACCAAGAGGGCATTGAGTGTAAGTGAGCGGGGGTTTCCCAAGACACTAGGAAACTCGCCTCTCGACGAGTAACCATGGAGTACAGGTTACTATAGTTAAATGACCAGCGTGCGGGGACTCCATGCACGCAAGACTCGCCAGCGCACGGAGGTCCCAACGTCCGTGTTTGAACACGCGACTAGAAGCGTGGTTCAGACTGCGACTGAGACGGCTAGAGAATAGACATGTTCGCTATGAATACTATAAGTTTATAGACAATAGTGATAGTTAGGCTTTGGATTCCATTCAGTGATTAATAGTATCATTATCACCTCTTCATTGCATCTATGTAACGTACTATGATGTTTATTGTCAATGAAGTATTCCGCACGCGGAGCTTGTTTGTAATCAGCTCCAAAATAAATGTATCCTTTTTGCAAATGACACGAGGTATCATTTTCGTGTAGTGCAAAAGTAGGGGAGTCCTGAAATACCTGTCGCAAGTAAGTCGCTGACAATGGTGGTGGTGACAATGATGATGATGGTGATAGTGATGATGATTATGACAGTGATGATGATGGTGATAGTGATGATAATGGTGGTGGTGTGGTGACAGTGATGATGATGGTGGTGGTGACAGTGATGATGGTGGTGGTGACAGTGATGATGATCATGGTGTTGGTGACAATGATGATGATAGTGATAGTGATGTAAATGGTGACAGCGATGATTATGGTGATAGTGATGAAGATGGTGGTGGTGGTGACAGTGATGATGGTGGTTGCGGTGACAGTGATGATGGTGGTGGTGATAGTGATGATGCTGGTGGTGACAGTGATGATGATCATGGTGGTGGTGACAATGATGATGATGGTGATATTGATGATGATGGTGACAGTGATGATTATGGTGACAGTGATGATGATGGTGACAGTGATGATGATTGTGGTGTTGACAGTGATGATTATGGTGATAATGATGATGATGGTGACAATGATGATGATGGTGATAGTGATGATGATAGTGACAGTGATGATGATGGTGGAGGTGACAATGATGATGGTGACAGTAATGATGATCATGGTCATGGTGACAATGATGATGATTGGGATAGTGATTATGATGGTGGTGGTGGTGGTGACTGTGATGATGGTGGTGGTGGTGACAGTGATGGTAGTGGTGGTGACAATGATGATGATAGTGGTGGTGGTAATGACAGTGATGATGATCATGGTGGTTTTGGTGACAGTGATGATGGTGACAGTGATGATGATGGTGGTGACAGTGATGACGATGATGGTGGTGGTGGTGGTGGTGACAGTGATGAT
>OY992876.1:230457241-230479536 GCA_963921405.1 Cepaea hortensis
GATGATGATGATGATGGTAGTGGTGACAGTGATGATGATGATGGTGGTGGTGACAGTGATGATGGTGATGATGGCCACAGTGAAGATGGTGGTGGTGGTAGTGACAGTGATGATGATGATGGTGGTGATGGTAGTGACAGTGATGATGATGATGGTGGTGGTGGTGACAGTGATGATGATGCTGGAGGTGACAGTGATGATGATGGTGGTGGTGACAGTGATGATGATGATGGTGGTGGTGGTGACAGTGATGATGATGATGGTGGTGGTGGTGACAGTGATGATGATGATCGTTGTGGTGGTGACAGTGATGATGATGGTGGTGGTGACAGTGATGATGATAATTATGATGATGATGATGATGATAGTGGTGGTGATGACAGTGATGATGATGGTGGTGTTGGTGACAGTGATGATGATGATGGTGGTGGTGGTGACAGTGATGATGATGATGATGATTATGGTGGTGGTGACAGTGATGATGATGATGTTTGTGGTGACAGTTATGATGATGATGGTGGTGGTGGTGGTGACAGTAATGATGATGGTGGTGGTGGTGACAGTGATGATGATGATGGTGGTGGTGGTGACAGTGATGATGATGATGGTGGTGATGACGATGATGGTGGTAATGACAGTGATGACGATTATGGTGTTGATGACAGTGATGACAATGATGGTGGTGGTGACAGTGATGATGGTGGTGGTGGTGACAGTGATGATGATGGTGGTGGTGGTGACAGTGATGATGGTGGTGGTAGTGACAGTGATGATGATGGTGGTGGTAGTGACAGTGATGATGTTGGTGGTGACAGTGATGATGGTGGTGGTGGTGACAGTGATGATGATGATGGTGGTGGTGACAGTGATGATGGTGGTGGTGACAGTGATGATGATGATGATGGTGGTGGTGACAGTGATGATGGTGGTGGTGACAGTGATGATGATGGTGGTGGTGGTGACAGTGATGAAGATGGCGGTGGTGACAGTGATGATAATGATGATGATGATGATGATGATGATGATGATGATGATGATTGTGGTGGTGGTGATAGTGATGAAGATGGTGGTATTGACAATGATGATGATGATGATGTTGGTGGTGACAAAGATGATGATGATGAAGGTGGTGGTGACAGTACTGATGGTGATGGTGACAGTGATGATGATGGTGGTGGTGGTGACAGTGATGATGATGGTGTTTGGTGGTGACAGTGATGATGATGGTGGTGGTCGTGACAGTGATGAAGATGGCGGTGGTGACAATGATAATGTTGATGGTTGTGGTGACAGTGATGATGATGATGATGATGGTGGTGACAGTGATGATGATGGTGGTGGTGGTGACAGTGATGATGATGGTTGTGGTGGTGACAGTGATGATTATGGTGGTGGTGGTGACAGTGATGAAGATGGCGGTGATGACAGTGATGATTATGATGGTGGTGGTGTTGGTGACAGTGATGAAGATGGTGGTGGTGACAATGATGATGATGATGATGATGATGATGATGATGATGATGATGATGATGGTGGTGACAGTGATGATGACGATGATGGCGGTGACAGTGATGATGATGATGGTGGTGGTGGTGACAGTGATGAAGATGGCGGTGGTAACAATGATGATGATTATGATAGTGGTGGTGACAGTGATGATGGTAGTGGTGACAGTGATGATGGTGGTGGTGGTGGTGACAGTGATGATGATGGTGGTGGTGGTGACAGTGATGATGATGGTTGTGGTGGGGACAGTGATGATTATGGTGGTGGTGATGACAGTGATGAAGATGGCGGTGGTGACAGTGATGATTATGATGATGGTGGTGGTGGTGAAAGTGATGATGATGATGGAGGTGTTGACAGTGTTGATAATGATGATGGTGGTGACAGTGATGATGATGATTTTGGTGGTTGCAGTGATGATGGTGGTGGTGGTCACAATTATGATGATGGTGGTGGTGACAGTGATGATGTCGGTGATAGTGATGATGATGGTGGTGGTGACAGTGATGATGATGATGATGGTGGTGGTGACAGTGATGATGATGGTGGTGGTGACAGTGGTGATGATGATGATGATGATGACAGTGATGATAATGGTGGTGGTGGTGACAGTGATGATGGGGATGGTGGTGATGGTGGTGACAGTGATGATGATGATGATGATGATGATGATGATGATGATGATGATGATGATGATGATGATGATGATGATGATGATGATGATGATGATGATGACAGTGATGATTGTTTTGTGACAGAGATGATGATGATGATGATGACATTGATGACGATGATGGTGTTGGTGACAATGATGATGATAACAGTGATGATGGTTTTGTGACAGAGATGATGATGATGATGACATTGATGACGATGATGGTGGTGGTGACAGTGATGGTGATGACAGTGATGATGATGATGATGATTGTAGTGGTGACAGTGATGATGATGATGGTGGTGGTGACAGTGATGATGGTGATGATGGCCACAGTGATGATGGTGGTGGTGGTAGTGACAGTGATGATGATGATGGTGGTGATGGTGATGGTAGTGACAGTGATGATGATGATGGTGGTGGTGGTGACAGTGATGATGATGCTGGAGGTGACAGTGATGATGATGGTGGTGGTGACAGTGATGATGATGATGGTGGTGGTGGTGACAGTGATGATGATGATGGTGGTGGTTGTGACAGTGATGATGATGATGGTGGTGGTGGTGACAGTTATGATGATGGTGGTGGTGTTGACAGTGATGTTGATGGTGGTGGTGGTGGTGACAGTGATGATGATGATGGTGGTGGTGGTGACAGTGATGATGATGATCGTTGTGGTGGTGACAGTGATGATGATGGTGGTGGTGACAGTGATGATGATGATTATGATGATGATAGTGGTGGTGATGACAGTGATGATGATGGTGGTGTTGGTGACAGTGATGATGATGATGATGGTGGTGGTGGTGACAGTGATGATGATGATGATGATGATTATTGTGGTGGTGACAGTGATGATGATGATGTTTGTGGTGACAGTTATGATGATGATGGTGGTGGTGGTGGTGGCAGTGATGATGATGGTGGTGGTGGTGACAGTGATGATGATGATGGTGGTGGTGGTGACAGTGATGATGATGATGGTGGTGATGACGATGATGGTGGTAATGACAGTGATGACAATGATGGTGGTGGTGACAGTGATGATGGTGGTGGTGGTGACAGTGATGATGATGGTGGTGGTGGTGATAGTGATGATGGTGGTGGTGGTGACAGTGATGATGATGGTGGTGGTGGTGACAGTGATGATGTTGGTGGTGACAGTGATGATGGTGGTGGTGGTGACAGTGATGATGATGATGGTGGTGGTGACAGTGATGATGGTGGTGGTGACAGTGGTGATGATGATGGCGGTGGTGACAGTGATGATGATGATGATGATGATGATGATGATTGTGGTGGTGGTGATAGTGATGAAGATGGTGGTATTGACAATGATGATGATGATGATGTTGGTGGTGACAAAGATGATGATGATGAAGGTGGTGGTGACAGTACTGATGGTGATGGTGACAGTGATGATGATGGTGGTGGTGGTGGTGGTGACAGTGATGATGATGGTGTTTGGTGGTGACAGTGATGATGATGGTGGTGGTCGTGACAGTGATGAAGATGGCGGTGGCGACAATGCTAATGTTGATGGTGGTGGTGACAGTGATGATGATGATGATGGTGGTGACAGTGATGATGATGGTGGTGGTGGTGACAGCGATGATGATGGTTGTGGTGGTGACAGTGATGATTATGGTGGTGGTGGTGACAGTGATGAAGATGGCGGTGATGACAGTGATGATTATGATGGTGGTGGTGTTGGTGACAGTGATGAAGATGGTGGTGGTGTCAATGATGATGATGATGATGATGATGATGATGATGATGTTGATGATGGTGGTGACAGTGATGATGACGATGATGGTGGTGACAGTGATGATGATGATGGTGGTGGTGGTGACAGTGATGAAGATGGCGGTGGTAACAATGATGATGATTATGATAGTGGTGGTGACAGTGATGATGGTAGTGGTGACAGTGATGATGGTGGTGGTGGTGGTGACAGTGATGATGATGGTGGTTGTGGTGACAGTGATGATGATGGTTGTGGTGGGGACAGTGATGATTATGGTGGTGGTGATGACAGTGATGAAGATGGCGGTGGTGACAGTGATGATTATGATGGTGGTGGTGTTGGTGACAGTGATGAAGATGGTGGTGGTGACAATGATGATGATGATGATGATGATGATGATGATGATGATGATGATGATGATGATGATGATGGTGGTGGTGGTGACAGTGATGATGACGATGATGGTGGTGACAGTGATGATGATGGTGGTGGTGGTGGTGACAGTGATGAAAATGGCGGTGGTGACAATGATGATGATTATGGTAGTGGTGGTGACAGTGATGATGGTGGTGGTGACAGTGATGATGGTGGTGGTGGTGGTGACAGTGATGATGATGGTAGTGGTGGTGACAGTGATGAAGATGGCGGTGGTGACAATGATGATGATGATAATGGTGGTGGTGACAGTGATGATGATGGTGGTGGTGGTTGTGACAGTGATGATGGTGGTGGTGACAGTGATGATGATGGTGGTGGTTACAATGATGACGAGGATGATGGTGGTTGTGGTGACAGTAATGATGATGATGGAGGTGTTGACAGTTGTGATAATGATTATGGTGGTGACAGTGATGATGATGATTTTGGTGGTTGCAGTGATGATGGTGGTGGTGGTCACAATTATGATGATGGTGGTGGTGACAGTGATGATGTCGGTGATAGTGATGATGATGGTGGTGGTGACAGTGATGATGATGATGATGGTGGTGGTGACAGTGATGATGATGGTGGTGGTGACAGTGATGATGATGATGATGACAGTGATGATAATGGTGGTGGTGATGACAGTGATGATGGTGATGGTGTTGATGGTGGTGACAGTGATGATGATGATGATGATGATGATGATGATGATGATGATGATGATGATGATGATGATGATGATGATGATGATGATGATGATGATGATGATGATGATGATGATGATGATGATGATGATGATGATGATGACAGTGATGATGGTTTTGTGACAGAAATGATGATGATGATGACATTGATGACGATGATGGTGGTGGTGACAATGATGATGATAACAGTGATGATTGTTTTGTGACAGAGATGATGATGATGATGACATTGATGACGGTGATGGTGGTGGTGACAGTGATGGTGATGACAGTGATGATGATGATGGTAGTGGTGACAGTGATGATGGTGGTGGTGGTGACAGTGATGATGGTGGTGGTGGTAGTGACAGTGATGATGATGGTGGTGGTAGTGACAGTGATGATGATGGTGGTGGTGGTGGTGACAGTGATGATGATGGTGGTGGTGACAGTGATGATGATGGTGGTGGTGACATTGATGATGATGATGGTGGTGGTGGTGACAGTGATGATGATAATGGTGGTAGTGGTGACAGTGATGATGATGATGGTGGTGTTGGTGACAGTTATGATGATGGTTGTGGTGGTGACAGTGATGTTGATGATGGTGGTGGTGGTGACAGTGATGATGATGATCGTGGTGGTGGTGACAGTGATGATGGTGGTGGTGGTGACAGTGATGATGATGATAGTGATGATTATGATGATAATGATGATGATGATGATGATGATGATGATGATGATGATGATGATGATGATACTGGTGGTGGTGACAGTGATGATGATGATGGTAGTGTTGGTGACAGTGATGATGATGATGGTGGTAGTGGTGACAGTGATGATGATGATGATGATTATTATTATGGTGGTGGTGACAGTGATGATGATGATGGTTGTGGTGACAGTTATGATGATTATGGTGGTGGTCGTGACAGTGATGATGATGGTGGTGGTCGTGACAGTGATGATGATGATGATGTTGGTGGTGTTGACAGTGATGATGATGATGATGATGATGGTGGTGGTGACAGTGATGATGATGATCGTGGTGGTAGTGACAATGATGATGATGATGGTGATGGTGGTGGTGACAGTGATGATGATGATGGTGGTGGTGAAATTATGATGGTGTTGGTGGTGACAGTGATGATGGTCGTGGCGGTGACAGTGATGATGGTGGTGGTGGCAGTGATGATGATCATGGTGGTGGTGACAATGATGATGATGATGATGATAGTGATGATGATGACAGTGATGATGATGGTGATAGTGATGATGATGGTGGTGGTGGTGACAGTGGTGATGGTGGTGGTGGTGACAGTGATGATGGTGGTGGTGACAGTGATGATGATCATGGTGTTTTTGACAATGATGATGATGGTGATAGTAATGACAATGGTGACAGCGATGATGATGGTGATAGTTGTCATAATCTCCCCACCAGTTCTACCGCGTCGTCATCAACGACTCCTGGCAATTACGGCCAGGTCCACCTGTGAGCGACACTAACCACGCTGTGACAGGAATGGTCAGTCGGTGCATGCGTGGGACATGAAGTCCACGCAGGGACACAACCCCGACTAGCAAGAACTCAGAGTGGTTAGCTCCAGACGGCTGGGGACTGTTGTACAGGACAGACGGATTGAATGGTGCGCGTATGACTTGTGTGTATGAACGCTAATAGATAGAAAGCCTGTGTGAGTATAGGAGACTGTGCGCCTGGTATGTAGGATTGTGAGTTGTATACATTGCATTTATATATCTATTGATTGTATTATGGCATCGCTATTGTAATTGCGCGATGCATGTAATGGTTGTGATGAGTGAGAAGTGTGAATAAAGTGTTTGAATTGTATTTGCAGTGTGTCACGTAAAGTCATTCTGTGACAGTGTTTGTATCACATCTGTTAGTGATTACGAGCCTGTGTTATTGCTGAATGCAAGATTCTGACAGGTGTGAACGTGGGTGCATCGTCCAGCTTGAACCAGTTATAAAATAGGTGCGAATGCGGATGTATCGTCCATCCTTGAATTAAGTGTAAAATAGGATTGAACGTGTGTGTAAGCGGAAAGTTTTGGAAAGAAAGCAACATGGAAAGTAAGTTGTTGAATGTGTCGAACGGACGACAGTACGACTAACAAACATATATGACAGCACACAAACCTACAAAACTTAGTTGACAACGCATACACCACATAAACGTACATGTCCTAATATTTTCTTCTTCCAAAAAGCAACAGGTTTTTGTGTCATCCGAAACCGTTAGCAAGTAAAGTTCATTTTTCCGGGCAGTAAAGATCAGGCAGCCATTCTCTGGTACAGTGTTCCAACATTCTTTAGAGCTCCAAAGTCACTTAAGTATTATCATTTTTTTTTTTTCATATATACTTTTGTGTGTAAGTCTAGGCACAAGCTGTATTTGATAAATATTGTACAAATTATTGTATTTACTAACACCTTATAATTAATTGTTTGTACATTCATTGTATCTGAAATAGTTCATCATGTCTACATTGAACGATTTCATCTAATCTGGTTTGAAAATGAAGTTATCTGGTGATGAGTTAACAAAATGGAGTGAGGCAAAATATGCAGAGTATGTCCAACGTGAAGATAGAGCTGCCGAAAGGGAGCTGAGAAGAGCAGAATTAGAGGCTGAGGCTAGAAAATCAGAAGCTGCTATAAAACAATCAGAACTAACGGCCAAAACTAAACAGGCAGAATTAGATGCTAAAAACCCCTCTGCTGTGTGTCCACCGTGACGAGGTAGAGGGGCTTGAGCGTCCTAATGACCCCAAGAGCTATGCCGACGGTAGCACAGCTACTGGTAGGGCCACCCATGTCGGACAGGTCAAGGGAGAGGGACCAGACGAAGAGACACACAAACCTGCTGCCTTGTAGGTAGACTGGGGACAGTCAAAGGCTAGGGAAAGCACCCCGAACAAATGCTTGTCGAAATCGGATGTACTGAGCCACAGGCTTGACAAAGCAGTGCAACGTAAAACCTGCTGCCTTGTAGGTAGACTGGGGACAGTCAAAGGCTAGGGAAAGCATCCCGAATAAATGCTTGTCGAAATCGGATGTACTGAGCCACAGGCTTGACAAAGCAGTGCAACGTAACTTAATTCATGATGTCACAAATCAAAATTAATCGTTATGGTGCTAATCCTGCGAAGTCCCATCAGGCGGCGATAGTGCCGGGCCCCCTGCCTCGAGGGGGTCCACCCATGACTACTGGTGGTCACCTTCCCCTGTGCTGTGGAGTCAAGGCACAGAGGAGTAGGTTAAGAGCTATTGACCAAATACCCCGGACACTCAACATACTACAGTGGAATGCCGAAGGAGTTTACAAGAAGAAAGAGTCCCTAACACAGCGTCTTCATAAAGATAAAATAGATGTGGCATGCATTCAAGAGACACACCTCAATGCCAATCGCAAATTCTCAGTCAGAGGATATCAGGCCACACGTTTCGACCGCGAAGGACACAAAGGAGGAGTTCTAATACTTACACGAAATACAATACCTTGCAGCGAAGTATCTGTGATCTCTGACAACCAAACGGAAATTATAGGTGTTGATATAATGATAAAGGACGTGAAAATAAGAATCTACAATCTGTATAGCCCAGCAGATAAGGACCTTACACTCTCAAACATGAAAATAACTGACACAAACTGCATTATTGTCGGAGACTAATAGCCGTTCAGAAAGATGGGGATACCCAGATACTGACAAAAGAGGAGATGAATTGGAGGACTGGGAAATAGACTCAAATCTCCATCTACTCAACAAAGCGGATGACACACCGAGCTTCTACTCCAGAAGATGGCTTACCACTTCTACTCCAGACTTAGCTTTCTGCACAGGAGACATCCTCCACAAAATCGATCGCCATGTGCTGGACCAATTAGCAGGTAGTGACCACAGACCAATCAAGCTTGAAATGAATATGGAGTATGTTCCACAGGAGCAAAAGCCCTTGCCCCGCTGGAATTACAAACGAGCAGATTGGGACAGATTTGCCATACTAACAGACAAATATTGTGAAAACATAAATACACGATATGGCAACATAAAGCAAATGGTGGAAAGTCTAAACAGAGCGATAATACAGGCAGCCACTGAGTCCATTCCTAGAGGAGCGAGGAAAAATTACAAACCATACTGGACTGAAGAACTACAAAGTTTGGAGGACAAAGTTGAAGATGCCAGGAAGACAGCAGAGAGAGAACAAACAATTGAAGCGAACATCTCTCTCAAAGCCATCTCAGCAAAATATAAAAGAACAGTAAATCAAACAACAAGAGATTGTTGGAGGGAAAAAACAGAAAACCTGAATTTTGACAGGGATGGAAACAAACTATGGAAACTAGTGAAAGCCATGAACAATGAAGGACCTAGAAACAAACAAATAACAATTAAACAAGGAAATGCCTTGCTTACAGGAAAAAAAGGCTGCAAATGCACTAATGGAACACTATGCAAATGCAAACCACATTGATATTACAACCGAACAGACGAAAGCAATCAAAGACAAACAGATACATCATAGAAATACAGAGACAGCAGCAGAATATATGATGGCAAATCTAACAATGGAAGAAATGGAACAGGCAATGAATACCCTAAAAAAGAAGACATCACCAGGAAAGGATGGAATCACAAATGAAATGCTAATAGGACTAGGCACCAAGGCAAAGAAGAAACTACTAGCAGTCCTAAATAACAGCTGGAAGAGAGGAATAGTCCCACAGGCATGGAAGGAAGCTATACTAATACCAGTCCCAAAGAAAGGAAAAGACCTGGAAGAACCAAATGGCTATCGACCTATCAGTCTACTTAGCTGTGTAGGAAAATTAATGGAACGCATTATCAATGGCAGGCTAACATGGCATCTGGAAGAAAACAAACTCTTAACACCACACCAAGCAGGATTCAGAAAGTACAGATCCACTGAAGATCAAATAACCTATATAGCTCAGGAAATAGAGGATGCCTTCCAAGAGAAAAAGCACACACTAGCAGTCTGGATAGATCTAGAAAAAGCATTTGATAAAGTATGGAAGGAAGGACTGAAAGTAAAACTGCAAAACATGCATGTTTGTGGAAAAATGTATAAATGGATCAGCCACTACCTTGAGAACAGAGCTGCCAGGACAAAAGTACAAGGACAAACAAGCAAAATGATGCTGTTGGAGCAAGGTGTCCCCCAAGGAGGAGTTCTTTCACCAACATTATTCCTAGCATATATAAATGACATCACAGAAAATTTTCCAGCCAGAGTACACACATCCTCCTTTGCAGATGACCTAGCCATATGGACATCTAAAGAATATATTAGTACAGCTAACAGCAGAATACAGCAAGCCCTATTAGCGCTAGAGGACTGGTCAAAATCATGGCTAGTGAAGATAAGTGAGGAGAAAACAACATGCACAGTGTTCTCCCTCTCAAATAAAACTCAGCAACCTAAGCTGGTATTGAATGGAAAAATATTGCGCCATGAAGAAAATCCAAACTATCTAGGAGTCACCTTTGATCGTCGCCTGACATGGAAGACACAGGTTGAGAAAAATCGAACAAGAGCAAGGCAGAGAATGTCAATCATGAAAAAGCTTGCTGGTACAACATGGTGAGCAGATGAGAAAGTTCTCAAGAAGTTATATACTGGACGGGTGAGGCCAGTACTGGAATATGGCATTGCAGCTTGGGCAACAGCAGCTAAGTCAAACTTTAACAAAATAAGTAGAGTCCAAAACCAAGGAATGCGAATCATAACTGGAAGCCTGAAGACAACGCCTATTAATGAACTAGAAAAGATCACTTGTTTACAACCAATGCAGGATAGAAGAGATAGCAGAGCCCAGCAACAAGCAGAAAAATTTAGAAGATTGACAGACCACCCTATGTACAACAGATTTAATGGTTTTGAAAGGGAAGACTGAAGCGTAGCAACTTTGTAGAAACTGCAAAACGAAGGATTAGGGCAGATCCTATACTTAACATATCAACAGTCAAGCCCATTTACAATGCACACAAGTTCCCAGCTTGGAGACAGCAGCAACTGCCTGAGATGATAGAAAACATTCCTGGTATTGAGAAAAAGAACACTCAGCATGAAACCGAAAGAAGAGAAATAACCCTAAACTACATAAAAGAACATTACCCAAGCAGGAATTGGACCCATGCATATACAGATGGATCAGCCAAAAATTCAATAGAGAATGGAGGAGGAGGAATTCTGCTAAATTTAAAAAATGGAGTGAAAAAAACACATTCAATGGCAACTGGAAAATTTTCAAGTAACTTCAAAGCGGAGGTAGAGGCTCTGAAAACTGCAGCAGAAATGCTCCTGATGGAGGAAAATAAAGAGAAGCAAATAGCTATCTTCACAGATGCAAAGTCAGCTGTCTCAATACTGAAGAGCAATAACAGCACAGAACTAGCTGACCTAAGAGCAACAATCCAAAAAAGTTGTAATACAGTGGATCCCATCACATTGCAGTATACCTGGAAACGAAGAGGCTGACAGACTGGCAAAAGAGGGCGGACGACTACCACAGCCTGACATAGACATAACCTATAATGAGGCAAAGAGGTTGATAAAAAGCACTTATAGAACCAAATGGGAATCAGAGCATCCAGGCCATCAGAAGGATGATGCATATTACAAACTCGACCGAAGAGAACAAGTAGCAATCTTCAGACTCCGCACAGGACATAACAGGCTGAAATACCACTTGTTCAATAAACTAAAGATAGGAGATACCGATAAATGTAATTGTAGAACTGAAAAAATGACAGCAAAACATTTGCTGCAGGATTGCCCAACGTATGCAGAACAGAGAAAGATATTTTGGCCCACACCTGCTTCATTTGAGGACAAGCTCTATGGAGATATCAACAAGCTCAAGTTGACCGCAGCTTACTTTACCTACATACAGGTTGACATTTAACGGTGCATGAAGACCCAGAGGCATGAAATGGAATATTGCTTGGATAGCAAATCCATTATGTGGAAAGTCCAAATCGAAAGCTCGCTGTGTGGGCTTCATAAAAGGTGGAAAAGTGTCCTAGTGGCACGAAATGGAATATTGCTTGGATAGCAAATCCATTACGTGGAAAGTCCGAATCAAAAGCCCATTGTGTGGGCTTCATAAAAGGTGGAAAAGTGTCCTAGTGGCATGAAATGGAATATTGCTTGGATAGCAAATCCATTACGTGGAAAGTCTGAATCAAAAGCCCACTGTGTGGGCTTCATAAAAGGTGGAAAAGTGTCCTAGTGGCACGAAATGGAATATTGCTTGGATAGCAAATCCATTACATGGAAAATCCGAATCGAAAGCTCACTGTGTGGATGTCATCTGCAGACTGCATACTTCTGGTTTCCGGAAGAACAGCCTATGGTGAACGGAAGGCCCAATATACGGAAGTGAGGCTAAGCAGCCATGTGCAGGACGTGACGATTCCTTGGGTGAGCCCAGTACCAGAGCGCTATGTATCGGCTCTGCAAGTATGGAAGCCTCCTTGGATGGCGGGGAATGCCCATGGTCTGCCCCTGCCTTCCCTTGAGGGCTGACCAGGATCTTTGGCTGTTCTATATGGGCCAGCTGGGATGGGGGATAACACCACAACAGTGAGAGTCAAACGTCCTAAGAAACCCCCGGGAAGGTTAACCTGGTCAACAAATGCCCGCAGAAGTTGGATGTGTCGGCCTAACGGCGCAAGAACGCAGCTCTGCTGTAAACAGGCACAACGCAATCACATCCGAGAAAAAAAACTCCGGATGATCGCAGAAGAAGAAGAAGAAGATGCTAAAAATGCAAAAACAGATGCCGAATTAAGAAAAGCTGAGATCTCTGCCCAGAGCAAGAGAGAGGAGCTTGAAATTAATGCAAGAACGAAAAAGGAAGAACTTGAAATGCAGCTGAAAATTAAACAGCTGGAAGCTGAAACATCAGCAGATAAAGATTCTAGAAAGTCAGAAAGACTAGAAAAAGAGAATCAGTACAAAAAGTACCAAGGGATCGTCAAAAAATTCACCACGGGCGACTGCATTGCAGCCTTCACCCAAAATTTTTAAACGATAATGGAGCATTATCAGATCCCAGAGACTTAATGGACCATTATATATATGAGAAGTCTTTCAGGGGAACCTCTCAAAGTGATAGAGACCATTCCCAAAGATCTCAGGAAAGATTATCAATGTATTAAGTCCAAAATTATGTCACACTTCCTGTTATATGAGGCAGGCTACAGAGAACAGTTTAGCAAATTAGCTCTAAAACCTACACAAACTTTCTCTGACTACATCTCAGTAGTACAGGGTATATTTAGTAAATGGCTGTCAGCAGCCAAAGTAAATAGCAGCTTTGATAAGTTGAAAGATCTAATTCTTAGAGATAAAATCATTTCATCTCTACCACCACCATTTTCTAAATTTCTGCAAGAATGTGAGTGCGAGAGTGTGCAACATATAGAAAAACGAGGTTCGGCTTATTTCACAGCCAACAAACAGTGTTTTACTAGTGGAGTGACTGACATAGACTTTGTAGCAGCCGCTACCTATGATAGAACGAAGTCAGGTCCCTACAGTAAACAGAAACCCTTTAAGCAATCTGCTGATAAGTATTACCAATGCAGATATTGCCATCTTCCACATAATGAAATTGATATGTGTGACAAACACCCAGGGTACCTCACATACTTGCAAAACTATATAGATAAGCAAGATAAGGAGAGAAAGAGCTATAAACAACTAACCAAATGTTTCCTTTGCAAGGCATATGGCCACTAGCGTCATGCTTGTAAAGGTAAACAAATGACCAGAAAAGCTAATGCAGCCATGTTTGATAGCTCTTCCTCAGATGAGGAACAAGTATAAAATCATCCTGTTAATGCAGCACAGGCCATTGATGTATTTCATCTTGAAAAATGTACCATCTGTGATCGTTTTCATGAAGATGGCTTATTAACATGCGGCCACTCAATACCTATTGCCAATGAAGAAGCTAATTTGGTAATAAACTCCAAAGGTAAACGTAATATCCACCAAGGATTTGTAAATGGCAAATCTGCCACCGTTTTACGAGATAGTGGATGTACTCTTATTGGTTTGAAGAGAGACTTTATTTTACCTTCAGATTATACAGGCAAACATCTTACATGCAGAACTTTCTCAGGTAACATCGAGAAATACCCACTTGCATGGGCATATATTGACACCCCATTTCTCACAGGAAAGGTTAAATGCGCAGCATTATCCAACCCATGTTGTGACATAATCGTGGGTAACCTTCCGGAAGTGAATGATATACCACATGACAGTATAACATCTTCTGCCGAATGTATTATTGATAATACAATATCATCTTCAACTGAATATATTGTTGACAATGTATTATCACCTTTGAATGAATGTATGTTTGCAATTTCATTAACTTCATCACATGATTGTATTGGTCTAAATCAGTGGTTCCCAAGCTTTTCAAGCAGAGGGCCATATCTACTATTTTCGGTAGTTAAGCGGGCCACAACGTTATAAAATGATAAAAGTCGTGCATTATCATTCTTACCTTTCTTAACTTTCGTCAACAAAATTCTAAAATTTTAAAGGCAGTCAGTGTCAGTACTACACTGCGGTCATTTTTCGGTTTAAAATCAAAAGTTGATTTAATAATACATTTTAAATCAGTTTCGAACATCGCAATTAATGTAATAAATTGACAATTGTAACTGTTCTTCAAAACCAGTTAATTAAGTTCAGATACCAGTTTATCAATGTCTGGGCACAAATCTGTCGTGCCCAAAGTCATAAGCGCAGCTAGGTTACTAGCAGTGAGTCTGGAATGTTTTTTTTTTTTTTTTTTTTCATAACGGTCATTGCGGAAAATGACTGCTCGCATCTGTAAGTCGAACCAAAAATACAAATGTATCTCTGAGCGAATGAACGCAAATGTTCAAATTGTTCGACAGGCAATAGACTCCAAAATGATATCAAATGATCAGCTGAAGGTGAAGCAGGCAGCTCCAGAAATTTACATCTCAGTGCAGAATTGCATTTCAAATCAATTACTTCGTGCTGAAGGCTTTGCTGTTATTGACAGAGCTTGGCATCAGGAAATACGAACGGATTTATGAAGAGGGCAACATTATCCTCCTCTATTGTGAACTCTTGAAATCTCGACTGAAAGATATCCAGAAGACTTTCCACTTTTACTTTATACTGTAACAAATCACATTTCTTTCCACCACAAGCGTCTTCAGAGTTGGAAACGCCTCTAAAGTCCCTTCAGTCAGCTGTCCGATAAACTGTCGTTGTCTCATTTTAAATGAAGAAATGCCATGGTACAAATTTGCGAATAGTTTGCTTTTTTCCCTGCATTCTCGCATTCAAAGAGTTTAAATGAGATGTCCACCAAAAATGCCAGGTCATTAAGCCAGTCATCGTTCAGCAGACATTCCTGTTCTGTAGGCAATTCATTTATTTCAGACAGAAACAGATAGACACTATTTTTCAGTGCCCAGAAACGTGACAGAACTTTCCCTTTAGATAGCCATCTGACATCATAATGTAATAGTGGTCACCGTATTCCTCGTTCAGGTCTGATAGAAACTGTCTGATCTCACGCCTGTTCAGCGCCTTACTTCGAATTTTATTCACATATCTCAAAACAACATCCATGATATGTTTCAGATGTAATGTCTTTCCACAGAGTGCTTCTTGGTGAATGATATAATGATATTTTAATATTGTGCGGCCAGGAAACTGTTCCAATAATGCTAGGCATCCAGACATTTTACCCGTCGAGCCGGAGCACCGTCGGTGCACACACTGTACAATTTGGTCCATTCTATGTTGTTTTTACAATACTACCGACTCTGCTAAACAGTTGTAACAGACGACAATATGGTGCTTTGCGCACTCTGATTGGTCGACAAGGCTGGGATATGGGAACTTCATAACGTTTCGTTGCGAACTGAACAGGAGCATTTGATAATGTCTGTGCATAACAACCACGAGCAGAGTAAATTATCGCACACTAGCGGGGCTCTCCGGGTGCATTTTTGAAATTATTAAAATATATTATATTAAATAACGAGGCCTCGCGTGCCACTTTCTGACAGCTGGCGGGCCACAAGTGGCCCGCGGGCCGTGTTTTTGGAACCTCTGGTCTAAATGTAACATCACCTTGTCATGTTGTGGATATTTCAAATGCAGTAACTAGATCTGCTGCCAAAGTGCAAGATCAAATTAACCAGACTGGGGCTTTGGAAATTTTAAGCCCAGTTATATTACCTCCGAAGACCATGAGGGAAAAGTTCATAACAGCCCAAAAGGCCGATTTATCTTTGCACAAATATTTTAATTTAATAGGCCAAAAGCCAAGAATAACAAAGAATGCTAGATGGCATTTTGAACTAAAAGGTGGTATTCTTACACGGTACTACACCAAAGGTACCAACACCACTGAGCAAACGGTGTTACCAACTGAACACCGCAAACAAGCATTACATCTAGCACACGCCATACCCTTTGCAGGGCATATGGCTTATTCGAAAACTAGATCTAGATTACTTACCCAGTTCTACTGGCCTAAATTCTGCAGTGACACCAAGCAATATTGCAGAACTTGTGACATCTGCCAGAAGCTTGTTAAAAAGGGTAAACACCCGCAAGCTGAACTACAAATAACAGATCTAGCAAGTAGACCTTTCGAAAAGATCTCTGTTGATATTGTAGGTCCTCTAAACCATGTGACATTAAGAGGAAATAAGTTCATTATAACGATAATTGACCTCTGTAGTAGATGGAATGAGGCGATTCCACTTAAAAACATAACTGCCAAGGATGTAATGGAAGTTTTCTTCCACATTTTTTCTAGAGTAGGGTTTCCTGATACCATTCTATCAGATCGGGGGAGTCAGTTCATAGCTGCAGCCACTCAAGCCTTTACTAGAATGTTAGGGGTAAAGCAGTGCTTTAATAGCCCATACCACCCTCATTCTACGGGGATTGTAGAAAAGATGAACGGTGATCTCAAGCATATGCTATCAAAAGTTACCCAGGAACACCCTAAAGACTGGGATACTTATTTACCTGCCATACTATTTGCATATCGCGAAGTACCTCATTCCAGTACAGGTTTCTCACCATTTGAACTTGTATATGGAGCCAAACCACGCGGCCCATTATCTATGTACCATTCTATGTTAACTGAAAGAGTAAATGTACATAAACCAGTATCATCATATGAACATGTAACATCATTGCGAGATAGGATAATGAAATCTTGTGTATTAGCTAAAGAAGCACTGAAACAATCTGGTGCTATTTACAGACAGTATGCAAACAGAGGAAATAGGACAATAACACTGAAACCTGGACAAGACGTACTACTTCTTTTGTCAAGCGACAGACATTTACTGACAGACTCATGGCAAGGACCGTTTAAAGTACTGAGACAAATCTCGACAGTAGACTATGAGATCGCAGTAAAAGACAAACACAAAATATTTCACATCAACATGTTAAAACCGTACTACAACAGAGACGAAGAACCAAGACGAGACAGCAGCAAGCACAACGATAGTGGACCACACAGACGATGACGAGACCGACGAAATACCGACCCCATCACTTGACACGACAAACAATCTGCATGACATCAAAATAAATCCTAATCTTACTCAAACAGAGACCGACAATTGCAGACAACTGTTACAAGACTACAGTAGTATTTTCTCCAACCATCCAGAACAAACAGACATTTGACCGCATCAGACATCACGGACTGACAGTCAAACCATCGAAAGTCGACATAGCCTACCAAGAAATTTCATGTTTGGGTTATAAAATTTGTAACGGCTTTGTCACGACTGACGATAACATCGTGTCAAGAATTCTTAAATTGTCGCTTCCGACAACAAAGAAAGAATTGAGGAGTGTCCTAGGTCTGCTAAATTATTACAGACAGTTTATACCAAATTTTGCCACGTTGACGGAGTGTTTCACTAACCTACTAACGAAAGACAAACCTAACAAAATTGTAAACAGCGAATGCCTAAGACCTGCATTTACAAAAGTGTTATCCTACTTTTCTAGTAACCCGATTCTTAAATTACTAAATTTGAACACTATTTTCAGATTGAGGCCCTTGCTCTTGTGTACTCTGTTAGAAAATTATCCAGATTTCTTCTTGGGAAACATTTCATAGTCGAGACAGACAACATTCCGTTGACAGTCATTACGACTGGAACTCCTACTAACCACAGGGTAGCAAGATGGTCACTATTACTACAAGATTTCAGTTTTGAAGTCAGGCATATCCGTGGCACACAAAATACGATTGCCGACCTTCTTTCCAGATGTCCTTACGACACATCCGAAAGCCTAATGGTGCCTGAGCGCACACAGCAGACCAATAAGTAATCTGCAGATTAATATTTTAATCTGTGCGAGAGGGACAGTAACATCTGAATTCTACAGAACACTTTAATCCATACTTCGTAAGAAAGAGTTAATCCAGCAGCTATTCTTATGAACTGTGTATTCCGTTCGTTTATACAACATCCAGACGGAAGAACATTGTGTTAGCTACATCTTAACACACCAGCTGTGTACTTCCGGTATTTGTGTAATTAATTTAAAAACTAGCAGACTATAGTGTAATTCTCACAAAGAAGTGACGTGTTATATAAACTTTGTGAGCTGAAATTTTGCATATACAAATTGTATGTAAGGATTTTGATAGATGTAATCTGAGAATCATAAGTTGATTAACTTGTTCTCAATAGTGACATTTGGTTCACTATTGTCAATAAGCATCAAACTATGACGCTTAGAAATTGATTGACTAATGTAATTTATTTTCTTTGAAAGCATGTGGAAATTATCGCCCATAGATTTTGTATTGTTTCACTGATTACAACCAAGGGAAACAATTGAAATTAGTGGTAATGTTTAACAGGTATAGAAACCATCCTCATGTTGCCAGATTGGCGACACATCAAGATGACATCAACTGTGCATGGAAGTAATTACCGAAGCTGTAGACCTACATGAGACTTTCCGACCAGATGAGGTTGGAATCAAATGTTGGAGTCATCTTATAGGGAGGGGACTCGCGGCCTGACATGTCGTGTTTGTAATTTTTGTTTATTTGTCGAGAGGTAGTTGCGTTGCTTGGGAGATAGCATAAGTCGCTGATAGCTACCGGACTGGCTGTGTCAAATTACAACTAACGTAAGAATCCATCTAGTGGATTGTACTTGAGGAGTGTTGCTTGATAGCATCATTGAGGAATGTGTGTATATAGCTTACAATTATCTACATATTTCAATATAAACCAAAGTGTCACGTCAGATGACAAACAATGGGTCGATTCTGACAGGTTTAATAAATAAACCCAAATGTATATAGCTTACATGAAAGGATTCTCCTTTCATGAAAAGGAGGGCGGGAGAATATCATAATCTCCCCACCAGTTCTACCGCGTCGTCGTCAACGACGCCTGGTCCACCTGTGAGCGGCACTAACCACGCTGTGACAGGAATGGTCAGTCGGTGCATGCGTGGGACATGAAGTCCACGAAGGGACACAACCCCGACTAGCGAGAACTCAGAGTGGTTAGCTCCAGACGGCTGGGGACTGGTGTACAGGACAGACGGATTGAATGGTGCTCGTATGACTTGTGTGTATGAACGCTAATAGATAGAAAGCCTGTGTGAGTATAGGAGACTGTGCGCCTGGTATGTAGAATTGTGAGTTGTATACATTGCATTTATATATCTATTGATTGTATTATGGCATCGCTATTGTAATTGCGCGATGCATGTAATGGTTGTGATGAGTGAGAAGAGTGAATAAAGTGTTTAAATTGTATTTGCAGTGTGTCACGTAAAGTCATTCTGTGACAGTGTTTGTATCACATCTGTTAGTGATTACGAGCCTGTGTTATTGCTGAATGCAAGATTCTGACAATAGTGATGATGATGGTGGTGGTGGTGGCAGTGATGGTGATCATGGTGGTGGTGACAATGATGATGATGGTGATAGTGATGATGATGATGATGGTGGTGGTTGTGACAGTGATGATGATCATTGTGGTGGTGACAATGATGATGATGGTGATAGTGATGATGATGGTGACAGTGATGATGATGGTGATAGTGATGATGAAGGTGACAGTGATGTTGATGGTGGTGGTGGTGACAGTGATGATTATGGTGATAATGATGATGATGGTGACAATGATGATGATGGTGATAGTGATGATGATAGTGACAGTGATGATGATGGTCGTGGTGACAATGATGATGGTGACAGTGATGATGATCATGGTGGTAGTGACAATGATGATGATGGTGATAGTGATGATGAGGGTGACAGTGATTATGATGGTGATAGTGATGATGATGGTGGTGGTGGTGACGGTGATGATGGTGGTGGTGACAGTGATGGTAGTGGTGGTGACAATGATGATGATGATGGTGGTGGTGGTGGTGACAATTATGATGGTGACAATGATGATGATGGTGGTGATAGTGATGACGATGATGGTGGTGGTGGTGGTGACAGTGATGATGATGGTGATAGTGATGATGATGGTGGTGGTGATAGTGATGATGATGGTGGTGATGACAGTGCTGATGATGATGATGATGATGGTGGTGGTTGTGATGACAGTGATGATGATGATGGTGGTGGTGGTGGTGGTGACAGTGATGATGATGATGGTGATGGTGGTGACAGTGATGATGATGATGGTGGTGGTGACAGTGATGATGATGATGATGTTGGTGGTGGTGACAGTGATGATGATGGTGGTGACAGTGATGATGATGATGGTGATGGTGGTGACAGTGATGATGATGATGGTGATGGTGGTGACAGTGATGATGATGATGGTGGTGGTGACAGTGATGATGATGATGATGTTGGTGGTGGTGACAGTGATGATGATGATGATGTTGGTGAAAGTGATGATGGTTGTGGTGGTGGTGGTGACAGTGATGATGATGATGATGTTGGTGGTGGTGACAGTGATGATGATGATGATGTTGGTGGTGGTGACAGTGATGATGATGATTATGTTGGTGGTGGTGGTGGTGACAGTGATGATAATGATGATGTTGGTGGTGGTGACAGTGATGATGATGATGGTGGTGGTGACAGTGATGATGATGATGATGATGATGATGATGATGATGATGATGATGATGATGATGATGATGATGGTGGTGGTGGTGACAGTGATGATGATGGTGTTGGTGGTGGTGGTGACAGTGATGATGATGTTGGTGGTGGTGGTGGCAGTGATGATGATGGTGTTGGTGGTGGTGGTGACAGTAATGATGATGTTGGTTGATGTGGTGGTGGTGACAGTGATGATGATGATGATGATGATGGTGGTGGTGACAGTGAAGATGATGGTGGTGGTAACAGTGATGACGATGATAATAATGACAGTGACGATTATTATGATGATGACAGTGATGATGACGATGCTGGTGACAGTGACGATGATGAAAATGATGATGGTGACAGTTATGATCATGATATCGATAATGATGATGATAATGATTATGATAATAATGATGATGATGACACGATGGTGATAATAATGATCATGGTAGTGGTGACGATATCGATAATTATGACGATGATGGTGATTATATCGATTATAATGTTAATTATAATTATAATAACGATGGTGATGATAATGATGGTAATGGTGATGATTATAATGGTGATAATGATGATGATGATGATGATGATGATGATGATGATGATGATGATGATGATGATGATGATGATGATGATGATGATGATGATGATAGTGATGACATCGATGCTGATGATGATGATAATGATGGTGATAATAATCATGATCATAGTAATGATGATAATATTGATGATGATGATGAATAAGATGGTAATGATGATGATAATGATGATGATGATGATGATAATGATGATGATAATGATGATGATAATAATGAGGCAGAGAGACACACAGAAAGAAGGAGAGACTGAGAGAGACACACACAGAGGGAGACACACACAGAGAGAATCAACAGAGCATTATATAGGATGAGAAAAGTGTTATGGCTGATTCCATTAGACTCGGACAAAAACATATACATCACAAAACAGTACTGCAAATGCAACGCGGAGCCGTGGAATTGAACCGGCCCCACAAACTCGCACAGTCATTGACCAGACAGTGGAATGTAAACACAGGACAATACAATATCCCATCACCACGATACTGAA